>PVHP010000579.1:0-139104 GCA_004024765.1 Zapus hudsonius
TTCCCTATTCCTATCTCATGTAGGGTTCCTCCTACTTTTTCTTTCAGGGTGTTCAGGGTTACAGGCTTGATATTGAGGTCTTTGATCCATTTGGAGTTGATCTGTGTGCATGGTGAAAGCAGTGGGTCTATTTTCATTTTCAATTCATAATAGCTAAGTACTGGAATCAACCCAAATGCCCATCCATGGAGGAATGGACAGAGAAACTGTGGTATATTTACACGATGGAATTTTACTCAGCTGAAAGGAAAAATGACATATCGAAATTTAGGAAAAAATGGTCTGACTTTGAGCAGATCTTACTAAGCGAACACTCAAAAGAACGGAGAATCGAAAGCCGCATATTCTCCCTCATATGTGGTCCTTAACTAGGATAATCGTATTCTCTATGCAGACTAGTAGTAAGAAGTGAAAGCTTATGAATGAGGGGTAAGGGAAGGGGGGAAGGGAATGGCTTAAGCTTGAGGGTAAACCACACTAGGTTCAAAAACATATAATCCTCACAAGCTCATCGTAACCTATTGAGTATGTAGTGAGCGTTATCTGGCAAGAGGGGCCATGAGTGATAGGGGAGAGAGTCTAAGTCTGTGAATAATTTAGATCAGCCAGACAACCCCTGGCTCCAACCAATGGTTCCTTCCCTCATTGAGATGTTGACCAAAGCGACTCATGAGATTTCAACAAGACAGAATTATGTCAAAGCTCTTGGGTGCCCGCCCTAGGCCTGAGGCCCCTGTTGCTGAAGAAACCACAGAATGCCATCGACCAACAGCGAGAGACCCTTCAATGTCCGGAACGATATCCAGCCCCCAGAAGGCAGTTAATGTAGTGCTGGAAGGCACTGCACAGGCTGCCAGGGGAAAATGATCAACGACGGCTGGATCTAAACAGAGACCACAGACACAAAACACAATCTGGGGTCATGAGTGGGCTAACCACACACCCTATTGGGAGAGAACAGCAATCAAGAAAGGAGCATACGGGATCCCAAGACAAGATGCACTGAGGGAGCGATTGACGGAGAGGCTACCAGAAATAGACTCTAGGTAAACCAGAGATGTGTATATTTGTTAACTTATATGGACCTCACTCTCCGAAGGAGATTGTGCTTGTATTTTTCAGGATACAACGAGAGAGCTGGGGCCCATCTAAACCTAACAACTGACTGTAGGCCGATACCTGAGATTCTGGCTGGAAAGGAACCACCATAGTCATACCGTAGAGGACCCAGATGGAACCCCGCAGAGAATTATGGGAGGACCGAGGGACCCACAGCCACAGACATTCAACCTACACAGGATAAGCCAGTGAGACAGAAACCAAAGATCTTCATCACAAAGACCCCTAAACTCGCAATCTTAAAGCAGCCTTAATACTCATCCACCACGACTCAGGGAACTATGTGGAAGAGGGGGCGGAAAGATTGTAAGAGCTGTGGTGGGGGAGACTATCCAGAGGTATGGCACCCTACAGCAACAACACACTGGAGACAGGAGGTCCAGGCTGAGAACCAGGCTATACAGGGCCCCCTGCCACAAGGACTGATCCAGATGGTATATGGAGGAGGATATCCAGCTGATTGGGGATAGGGAGGGGGGCATTGGGGAATTGGGGATAACAGCTCATCGTTTTTCCACTGAATAATGTAACACAGTATGGACAATAAATATATATTTTAAAAAAATAGTAACAATCAAATCACCCATTATTTACAGGTATAAAAATACTTTTGAGAGTCTTGAAAAAAATCATGTTGAGTCATGAGACCATTTCACATGTTCTGTAGTGACTTTTTAATGTAAGCAATATTAAGTGGGAAAGGAAAAAGAAATAAAAATATGGACAATAAAAAAGGAAAAAAAAACTTAAACATTCCCCAATGATGGGTAGCCAACTTTATAGTTCATAAGCCTTAGTATCTAACCAGTCTTATGACAAGTATTTTAAAACAAAAATTCATAACTTTAAAAGACTAAACGTAACTTTTTATTAAACTACTATCTTTATTATGAATAATTATATACATTGTATGAGCAAATCTTGTGGTGGTGCTTCCATTTCCCTCTTTTCTGTCTCTTACCCACTGGGGTCCCTACTCAGTGCGCATACTGGATCTGTCCATGGGGTAGGGGGTATGAACTGCACCAGAGGTAGCCAGTTATTTTCCCCCTTTGTGTGTTGTCGCTAAAGGGGGGCAATGTCTCTGGATATTCTCCCCCATCATGGTTCACCATGGCGTTTACATTCTTTCTGCCCCATCTTCTACTCAGTTCCCTGAGTTGTAGTGGGTAAGTTTTAATTCTGCTTTATTGCTGAGATCTTAAGTATCTTGTATTTCTGTTTTGGGTTGTGTTGGTTATCGTTGGTTTCTGTCTCCACTGATTAAAAAAAAAAAGACTAAAGGTAAAAGAGGTGGCAATAACCATGTGATTCCTCTTGGCTAATCATGACATCATCAATGATTTCTTAGGTTCCCCAATTGTCTTCCTTGTTAGATTATGGTTTTGATGTGCAAATGCCATTACTGCTTCCTGTACTTGGTTATGCTGTAAAAACCACCAGTACATTTGTATGCACCCCATTCCCATAACTGGGGCCATGCATGTGGGCTGAGAGTTTCTGACTTCATGCTCACGTCTTTATAATCTACCCATTAGCTAATGAGCCTGCCCCCTTGAGCCCATAGAGACCTCTTCCCTCACTGTTCTAATAAAATGCACTAATGATTAATTCCTAATCCTAGCCTTCATTGGCCTTTGTAATTTATTTTTGGTGTTTTCATTTCTTTGTCTTCACTGGTTAGTAGCTTAGTAAGACAAAGCTCCACCACAACTTTCTTGTGTATGCTTTACACACATCAACCTAGTATTTATCACACATCATATATGACTCTAATATTTTTGTTAAATGTATTGATTTTCTTCATATGGGCATGAAATAGCCACTTCTGTCTAATGACTCTCCGTGGGGGAATGGCAGTGATATTTCAGTGTGTTTCCAAGTTGTAAATAGTCAGAGTACTTGATCTGGTGAAGCATGGTGAGTGATGAGAGCACAAGTGTTGGTATATAAAATAACCTCTCCTGACTAAGAATGTGATACCAGGAATGGGTGTTGACTAGTTGCAAGCATAAAAAAAAATGTGAAATGATAACAGAAACCCCTCATAAGTTATGTGTATGAGAGAACATACTCAAGATAGAAAGTTCTATGCAAATAATTCTGTAGGATGGCACAGCCTTGATGATTTCCCCAGCACACATTTCCTCTCTCTCCATTACTACTCACAACGATTAAAAAACAGATCTAACATGGTCTGGACCCCTGCAAAATAAATCGGTTTCTTAACACTTCCATTATAACCTGAAGGGATGATTCATACACTTCTTTTAAGCCCAGCATATGTAATAAGTTATTGAATTAATAATACAAAGGCTACTGAGAAACAGACAGGAGGAAGTTTCTTATATCAGTTAGTCGATAGGAATTCATGTTGGGGACTATAGAATTGGCTCAACAATTAAATTCCTTCACTTGCAAAGCCCATAGGCCCAAGTTTGATCCTGGCACCAATATAAAGCCAGACACACAAAACAGAACATGCTTCTAGAGCTCATTTGCAGTGGCAAGAGGCCTTGGCGCACCCATTCCCTCTCCTCTCTCTCTCTTTCTTTCTCTCTCATTCATTCTTCCCGCCCAAATAAATGAAAATATTTTAAAAAGGAACTCATGTTGCTTCAGTAGAATTACTTAACCCATGTAAATCTAAATTCCCAAGCATTTTGACAGTTGATAGAATGTTAATCTTGTTTGCTTTCAAAGCACTCCTATTCCTTTAAGTGCACTTGCTGTGACTTACTTTCTTGGAAGACTGATTGCATCATGGGTGCCAATTCTTCATCATCCCATCTTCCTGGTATCCATGCCCTTAGACTTGTAACTTCGTAGCTGCCCTCCTCTCATCTCAGCATTGTGACTCCTAATGCAGTGAGATGTTGGAAAACGTGACATCCACAATAAAAGTAGTTGCACAGTTGAACTGGCAATGAGGATTTTTTTTAACAATATCCCAAAAAGCCTATGTCCAGGCTAGCCTGCCAAGGAAGAAACACATGGAACAGAACTGAGCACATTTGTCTCAGACAAAGTGACCATTGATGCGGCTCTAGCAAGTCACCTCCACATGTGTAAGGAGAACCATGAGGTCAGCCTGCACAGTGTAAGGTAAACAACTGGTCGTTTTAAGCCACCAGGACTTGGGGCAGCTTATTATATGGTCTTACTGCACCACTACCTGATGGATGTACCTGGATCTCTAAATACTCAAATTTAACTACTGCTCATTCATTACTCATCAGTGCAGAAGAATATCGACCGTGACTGGAATATGTTCATGATCATACACTTAGCATGCAATATCAATTAAATTAAAATTCACTTTTTTTTGCTATGAAAGTCTAAGCCATTATAAGTTCGTTTTCTTCCACAGCAAAGAACTAGCCAATCTCAGGTTGGCACTGCGCTGTTGTATATTTGAGCTCCAGAGCTTTTCTTGGAAGATGCTAAAACTTGTCTCCAGCTGAAACTACACCCTTGCTTAGCTTCTTCCCCCTCCCAATATTTCATTTCTTATTCCCTAATATGTTTCCTCTGAGAGCCTTTCTCAAGAAGTCACAGTTTTAAGACCTTCATCACAGGCTAGGCTTCTGGGCAAGCTGACCTAATATCCTCAGCCCAGGACAATAGTTATGGAATGTACAGTCTAGCATGCATCTCCCATACTAAATAACAAACTATTGCAAGAACTTGGCGATCTCCATGCTTACTTTGAACAAAGAATGTCCCTTTGATCCCTCTGCTTACTGGAATCTCATTATGTAATATCCTTCGGCATACGTGGTAGAAACCTTGAAATTGCCTTCAAGGGGAGCTTTCAATTTTGCATTATGAAGTTTAGATCTGCCTTTAGCTAAGGAAGGAAGGGAAAGAGAAACGAAATTCCAGTGTATTAACATGGCGATTACTGTGGAGAAATTTAGTGTCAGTAGGCAATCATGTGGAGCAGCCATTTATGGCTGAATTATACCATTGTAGCTACTTAACATGCCGAACCATCTCTCTCTGTCTGGAAAAATCATAAAAAGGGGCCGTCAGCACTCTGAGTCACTGCTAAGAAGCTTATGCATCCTCACACCTGCATTTAAATGAGTATTTCCGGAGCAAAAATAAGGACCTTAGAGGAACGAGGCACTCTAATAGAGAAAAAAATATTGTTTTCCATGTGCAGTTGGAAATTATTTGCAGGAAGGACACTTCTAGAATCAGTTTAATTATTAATAGCATAATTTTGAACAACTTGTTACTTCACTTTTAGATGAGGAAAGATTATTTAGGGATTACTATAGTAAAGTGGCAAAGTTTGATAATGTCCCAAAATATATAAAAAGAAACCAGTGACCAATAAAGTACATTATGTCTTACTCCAAGTGGATTTCTGTAAAGCTACTGTGAACACATACAAGCATAGGATTCATAACTAGGACTTGACAGTAATGTGCCTTTACTCTTTCTTGTTGATGTTATTTTTTTACTTTCCATTATGGTTTAATAGAAATAATCCGGTGTGCACATGTACATCTTGACCAATTTATCCATGTGTACACACAGCATAGAATTGTCACCCATATGAAAGGAGAATTTCTCTAGTACTTCACCAAGCCTATTCAATCACCTGCTCACACAGAGGTAGCCGCCACTGACTTTCCACCACTGCTTGTCCCAGATATTCATGTTTTCCTGGAAGACCTGGCTCGGGATAAACAGCAGTGAGCATGTCCTTTGCTCTTTCTAGCATCTCTATAGATCGTCATGATCTCCACAAATGAGTCTTTCTCTTCTTAGGAGAGCTTCACCCTGTAATGTGCTTTGCTGCGCATGAGCAGGGCCGAGGGCTGGGAGGCGAGGTCAGACTCCATTCCAAAACTTCATTATCCTGAGCTTCAACTGTGAACAGCCCATTATCTCAGTAGTTGCCATATCTTTCTAGAGTAATCTGCAGAATCCTTCGAGATGAAATGTAGTTGGAAGAAATACAACTTTTATTCCAAGATTACTCCAAGAACACTAAATGGCTTCCAATAATCTCTTGTCTCCCAGAGTTGCCAGGGTTTAACGTTCTTGGCCTGGATGCTTTTCTTTTTTTCCTTTTCTCAAGGTCTCTCTTGTTACCCAGGCTGGACTTGAACTCATAGGCCTCGTGTGCCCCGACCCTCTCAAGGCATGAGCATCGTGCCCAGCTTCTGTACTTCTGTTTTCTTGCCAGGCTCAGCCTAGTGTTCATACCCCAGTATCCTAAAATTGCAAGTTCATCTTTAGTGTAGTGTAGTGTGATGTCATGAGGTGTGGGTGGGTGGGTGTGTGGGGAAGGGTGGTATGATGTGTGATGTGGTGTGACGTGACATGATGTAGTGTAGTATAGTGTAGTGTAGTTTTTGGTGCTGAAATTGAACCCAGGGCCTTGTGCATGCCAAGGACATCCTCACCACTGAGGTACAGCCCCAGCCCCAATGTGCTGCTATTTTTTTAAATGTTTCATTTATTTATTTAATTTGCAAGGAGAGAATGAGTGAGTGAGTAGAGAACAGGGTCTTTTGTCCCTGTATGCAAACCTCAGATACATGCTAGAGAATCTAACCCAGGCTGTCAGGCGTTGCAAGCAAGTACTTTAACCACTAATCAATCTCTCCAGCCCTCCTAATATGGTTCTTTAGTATTCCTCCCTTCCACCGTTATCTAAGTTTTAGTTTTAAATATGTTTCTTGCCAGCTACAAATACCTAGATACTATACTTTTTGAAAATTCAAAATCAAATCTTCCTGTCTTCTCTCTGGTGGAACTTGTTTTCTCTACACAGTGTTGAAAGTTTGTTATTAGTTTTTACTTTTTCCTGTTAAGCTATGAAAACTCCTTGAGGAAAGGCATTTCATCTTACTCGAAACTGAATTCCAGCCCACTTCATACCCTGCTCAATGCCTCTATTCACTAAGTGCTCATTGTACCCGCATGCAGGCTCGGCAGACATGCAATCCTTCACATCAGCTTAAATGAGTGAAAGATGCATTTTTATATTGGTTGCATTATCTGACTTATGGACAGCCATGCAACCTGTAGAGTCAGCATTCCTTCATATCACAAAGGTTGTGCCTCATTTTCAAATATTAAATTAGCATTTCATTTTTAGGATTTTAGTAGAAGGATAACTTACTCCTCTCAGAGACGTAAATGACTGTCAACTGTGAAGTTTTCTGTCTATTCGCTCCCCTTCTGGAATGTCTTCTGTTTATTACAGCATCATGTTGTTGTTTGTTCTGGAGTACTTTACCAACTTTAACCTTTGATTTTTTTTCTGGAGATGTTTTCACAAAGAAGCAAAATTGTTTAGGGATGGTAGCTGAGCTACAATTCACATAATAAGTAGAGAAAATTGGCCGGGCGTGGTGGCGCATGCCTTTAATCCCAGCACTCGGGAGGCAGAGGTAGGAGGATCACCGTGAATTCAAGGCCACCCTGAGACTACAGAGTGAATTCCAGGTCGGCCTGGACTAGAGCAAGACCCTACCTCGAAAGACAAAACAAAACAAAAAAAAAAAGTAGAGAAAATCAATTTGTATTTAAGAGTAGATACAAAGCTGAGGATGTACCCCATGGTCAAGTTTCTAGATTTGATCTTGTTTTTAGGGACATGGTCTCATGAAGCCCCAGGTGGTGGCTAACTCACCATGTACCTGAGGATGTCTTACACTCCTGATCTTCCTTCTTATTGCTGGAATTAAAGTTGTGTTCCCCCAAAATAATATTCCTTTTCAAAAGCAGATACCAGGCTAGGGAAAAGGCCAGGCTTGGTGATTAGTCCCTACAAAGGTCTGACATTCAGATTGACAAATCACAACCTGTCATAGACTTTGTGGTCACTCACAATTAGGAATAAAAAATTCCCTCAAAATATTAAATTTATTTTTTCAAAGTATATAGCTCATTGGTAGAGTATTTCCATAGTATATACAGGGTCTTTGGTTTGATCCCTAGAACCACCAAAAAAACTAAGAAAAAAATCACTTTCCATGTATTCTGTAAAATTCCCATTGTTATAAGTCAGAGGAAAATAAGATTCTGAGAAGTGTAAACCCACAGCTGCTGTGCGCTAAGAAGGGGGTCAGGTTCTTCAGTGCTGGAGCTCCTGAGAAGCTGCCCCTGCCACATGTGAAATAAACTTTTACCTTCCTTCCACCTATGATCTCACAAACAACCCTAATTCAAATCAATGTATGAAAAGGATGTGAAAGTAAGATGGGGATTAATTGGGAAGCAGAAGGGTCTCCATGATGAAGGCAAGGGATAAGTGAGAGTAATTTGGGGGAGTAAGATCAAAATACATTGTGTGTGTGTATATATATATATATATATATATATATATATATATATATATATCATAAAAATGCATCAAGGATTCTTTGAGATACAGATTTCGAACATAGCTTGTGAAAAGATATGCCTGGGGTCTAAGGTATACAACAATGGTTGATATTTTCACAGAATTTTCAGGCCTAAAAATAACTTTTGTTAGATGAAAGAATTTTTACCTATCAGGAGTGTTATTAAGTTTGTTAAATTGTGCCAAATTTTAAAACACATAAAAGATCTGTTCTCTTTGCTATTGTTAAAATGAATGCCAAAGCTATCAAATATAAAAGCTGAACGTGAACTCCAAAGAGGGAAGTTGTAGACTTTTCTTAGCTTTGAGAAGTTGCAACATAGAATTCTCCCTGGATTTACACTAAATGAGTTGGGTATTATTAATTAGTAGGAATTAAAACAATTATGAGATCATGTACAGCACAGTTCTTATTGTGGCCTGTCTAGGGACCCTCTCAGGGAGAGTATGTGGCAGTTTGACTCTTTTTTCTTATATAAAAATATCATAATGCTGTAAGCAAGAGAGTCCACAGGAATATATACCACAAGTGAAGGAGATACCATGGTTTCCACATTGAAGTTCAGGACAGCAGAGGGGCAAATGGAGCCATTTCTTACTGAAGATGTCACAGTCCTTTTTATTTTTTTCTACTCTTTCCCTTCCTTCTATTTCTTCCTTCCTCTCATTTTCCTCTTTCCTTCCTCCTCCCTTCACTCTCCATTCCTTCCCTCTTTTTAAATTTATCTCTTTTTTAACCTTCATTCTCTTTTACTATCTTCAAATGTGTTAAATCCCAGCAAACTTACAGAAGGAAGAAACAGGACAGTTATATTTCTCTAGTCATTATGTACAAATTTCAAACTCTCTTGCCTGAAGTTATGAAATTTTAAAGTAGAAGTTGAGCATCCCTTGTCCAGTGTGTGTGGTAACAGTCATGTGGCAGATTTTAGAGGTTTCCTCATAGTTGTTCTTGTTGATTTTGGAATATCTGTGAAGATTTCTGGTTGAGTATCACTATTCCAAAAATTTGAAATATACAATGCTCCAAAATCCAAAAACCATTTGAGTGCTGATGCTCAAATAGTTCCACATTTTGGATTATTCCTGACTTCAGATTTTTGGTTTAGACATGCTCAAACTGCACCATGGAGAAGTAATGCAGAAATGTTCACATTTAGGGTTTATTTGTACAACACAATTAATACTATCAAGAAACTAGTAGAAATAAAAGCAACTAGTAGAAATTAAGTCAAGTTCTGAGGTTCTATTTTTTTCAAAGCTCATTACTTATAGACTAGTTGTTATTTGTACAGCATCATTAATACTTATCAAGAAACTAGTAGAAATTAGGTCAACTTCTGAGGTTTGAAGTTTGAAAAGCTCATCACTTATAGACTAGTTGTTAAACATTTATGAATGAGGTAACTTCTCAGGCCACTTCAAATTTTAAAATGTAAGCTTCTTATTCTTCTGTCTTACCTTCTAAATTTGTTTTGTGCCAAAATGATTAGTAGGACAGCTAAAGCTCTTTGACTCTGTTTTCTCTTGTTCCAGGACAAGCCAAACTATTTTTGTTGTTTTGTTTATTTATATTATATGTGTTGTTTACTGGCTTCCCTCAGTTTGGGGGCTATATTACACTGGGGTGGTATAAGCCAAATAATGGCTCTCCAAAGGTTTCTGTATATTAATTTTGGGGCCTGAGGGTGTGTTAGGTTGCGTGGTGAAGGGATAAGAAGATTGCAGAGGAATTTCCCACTCAGGATGCCTCTTGTTTTATTAGACTAGTGCCTTCTTTTCTTCTCTTTAATTCAATAATAACATCTTCAAAAAGAGAAGTGTGCAGGTGAAATTAGAGGTGCTGATCTTACTTTAAAAATAAATGATTGGGCTGGAGAGATGGCTCAACGGTTGGGGCACTTGCCTCCAGTGCCTGGGCACTCCGGTTCAATTCTCCAGGACCCACATGGGCCAGACCCACAAGGTGGTGGCCCTGGTGCATGCTCTCTCTCTCTCTCTCTCTCTCTCTCTCTCTCTCTCTCTCTCTCTCTCTCCTCTCTCCTCTCTCTGCTTGAAATTGAATAAATAAAATATTTTTTAAAAATTAAAAAATAAATAAAAATAAATGATTATCTTAGATACAATGTTGTTGAGATCTGGAGTGTCCACTCAAGAGCCCACGTGTTAAAGGTTTGGTTCCTAGCATAGTGCCATTGGGAGCTGGTGGGAAATTTAAGAGGTGATCTCTAGTGAGAGTTTATTAGTTCACTAAAGGCAATACCTTGAAAGATTGTAGGACCCCAAGCTCTTCACACCTCTCCTCCTCTTCTTCCTCTTCTTCCCTTATCCCTGTCTGTATCACCTCTCCATCTCTCACATGTCTTGGCCATGAAGTTAGCAGATCTATTTTGGAACTGTCTCACCACCAGCCCAAAAGAAATGGAGACAACTATAAACATGTCTGAAGCCTCCAAAACTGTGAGCCAACATAAGCCTCCTTATAACACTCTGGATTGTACAGGTGGATGAACTGTATCCTGGAGATCTGAAAAAGTAAAAGAGGGATTCAGAAGAGAAGCCAGAGAGTCGTCAGAATGAGAAGGACTGGGTTCAGCATTTCTGGCCTTGAAGAGAAGGAAGAGGTCATGATGCACGGAATACTGACTGTCCCTAGAGATGGGAAAACTCAAAAGAACAGATTTCTCCAGAAGGGGAAAGGCAGAAGGGCCATCAGAAAGGAATGCAGTAGTATCCATGTCAGATTTCTGACCTATAAAACTGGAAAAATATTAAATTTGTGTTGTTTTAGGCCACTAAATGTCCCACAGCAATAAATATAGTGACAAAAATAGGAAATAACAGAGCAAAGACCTGTATTAATTTTATCTTCTGCTCGGTTGTTTATTTCTCAAGTCAATAAATAAAAGAGCCCAAAATATATCACCTAATATTTCTTATATGTTTTGTATTTATATAATGAATTGAAAATAAAGTAGAATTAATTCAGAAGATACTACTTCAGAATTCATGACAGGTAGAGTTTTCATCCATTTAATGGATAATGCAATGGGCTGAATGTAAGTGTCCCTTCAAATTTATACATTGAAATACTAATCCTCAAGGTAATGACATTAAGAAGTAAACCCTTTCATGAATGATTCATGGAAAGGCTGTTGTGAAGGAGATTAATGTCTTTATGAAAGGCATCCCTTTGTGCAGCAAGGACACAGGAAGACTACTGCTATGTCTGTGAATGGGAAAGAAGAACTCAGCAGACACACAGTCTAGCTAGAACTTGTGATTCCTAGCTTTCAGAACTTGCAGAAATCATTTTGTCGTTTGTAAGTCACTAGTCTGGGATAGTATATTATTGCATCTGAAATGGACTAAGAAAGGGACCATCTTCAGGAAGATGCCAATCTCCTCTGTGAAATTAAAAGGCAAATCAAGACACACTGTGTGAGTATGGAGAGTTTGTTTGAGCATAAATGAAGATTAAAAAAAATTATAGTTCCCCAGAATAAAGTCTCCTAAGATAGTATTCAAGGGATCTGAGTTATTATACAGATTTTAGGAAGTTATAATAATAAAAACAGATTTCTACAAATTGTCATAATTGCAGAGGTTGACAAGAGTAGCAGAAAATGTTGATTGGCCATTGATCCCTTATTCAATCCAGGTAAGAACTGTGATTAAACAGGAGTTATTTGTTATATTCATGGAGTCCAGATGTCAGCAGAAACCTGCCATAGCAGGTTAAAATGACCTAGGCTTCATGCCTCCAGTTTCTCTAAGGCTAAAGATTTTGTCATGACAACATTTTAAATCATTTATCAGTTTGCCTTTTCACCAAAGTATTTCTTTGGGAACATGAATGATGTGCTGGTGATTCTGAAGGTTTAAGAGTGGAAAGTCTCACATGACCCTAGGTGGTCATGCTGCACATTGGAAGAAAGATAAGACTGGAGTCATAGTCTGGAGCTCAATCTGTCGCCAACATTGAGCCCCATGAATGATGAGGCTGCAGTTCAACAAGGGCAATGGATTCCCAAGGCATGTCCGTAGTTTCAGTTTTATCTGCCTTTCTGAAATATTGGGAAATAAAGGACAATTGAGAGTTCAAGTAGAAGAAGCAAATGATAATCAGCAAAGGCTCAATTTGAAATCCTGGTCCCAGAAGTGCTCGATTCTGAAGATGAACAAAGTTCTATCTTCATCTTGGAGCTCACGGTGCTCATGGTAAGAATCTTGTGGAGGGAAGTGAAGATATAGAAGGAGGCACGCTTTTGAGGAGAACTTTGAAAAGCTGGATCCAATTTGAACAAATAAATGCCTACCAAGGAATTTACAGACTGAAGGAAAGCAGTCTCCAGGGACACCAAGCTCCATTTCATGGAATGCAAGTTCTCCATTTCAGTCAGTTTGGTACCATATAGACAAGGCAGGTACACAAGAATAGGTGAACCTACAGCCAGCCATCACAGACCAGGCACATGTGTCTGGATAGGCACATGTGTCACATCCACAGACCAGAAACACATGCTAAATGCAGACAAGAGCAGAGATCATCATGGTTGCTAGCTTTTAGGAAGTATTTTCAATCTTGTTGAGAACTGTTGGATGCCCCAAGCCTGTCAGAAGCTGGACATTCCATACTGGCATTTCTAAAGTTATGCCTGGTAAAATAAGGAAGGAAGAAAATTCACCATTTAACTAAACAGGACGTAGATCTAAACACCACAATGTGCTGAGACCAGGGTATTCATAACAGCTCACTGTGGAAGAGTCCTGGGTGAGGTCTGCCATGAGGGTCTCAGTTCAGGCCTTCACAGATGGTGGAAAGACCTTTAAGAATGAAAACTTCCTTTATCGGTGGGAAATACTTGCATAAAAAATGTGAAAATAGTCAACTAAAAGTATGTCACAAAGCCATACTTTGGAGATCAATTTAGTTGATAAATGTATAAGACTTTTTAATGTAGCTTTAAAAAATAACCTATAGGCTTCAAGGCATAGCCCTTTAAGGAATAAAGCAAAGAGCATTTTTTTTACTCGCTTGACCTGGAAAAGTATTCGGGATGGTCTGTTTAGGGCTTTCTCAAGCTTTTCTTGTTTTACTTTATTATGAGCTTCAGTCATTTTAGAGAGTTTGTATATAAGGGATTTTAGACACTGTAGCTTGTCATCAAAGTCTAAATCTGAGTATTCTTGTTTTTAAGTGTCCTAAAATATCAACCACCACCCTTTGAAAGATGGAAATGTTTTTATTATGAATTTTAAAGAAATCTCTACATATCTGGGCATGGTGGTGTGCACCTGTAGTCTTAGCTACTCAGATATGGAGAGTAGATGATCTCCTGAGTTCAGGAGTTCAATCTAATCCTGGGCAGTAGAGACCCACTGAGACAGAGGGAGGGAGGAAGAGAGGGAGGGAGGGAGGAAGGGAGAGGGAGAAAACACTATGGAGATGTACTGGCCTACAAGGCATAAGCAGAAAGAAGTGAGAACCTGCAAGAGACCCCGTATGGAGCACTGTGGGTTAGCACTTCCAAACAGACACAAGATGGTTAGAAACCCTCATCATTTGAATAGTTTCAATACTCCACAGAAAGGAAAGCTTTATTATTTATTTGGGGCTCAGGGGTCAAACACAGGTCCTCAGACATTGTAGGCAAGTGCTCTTACCCTGAGCTCCTCTGGTTCTGAAGATGATAACTTAAAGTTCTAGAGCCAAGGACACGAGCAGCCAATCCAGCCAGGCTTTGTTCTCTATTAACAAACATTTCAGTTTTTTCTTCTAAGGAGAAAAAGAAAGTCCCCTGAGAATTCTCAAGAGTATCCCAAGCTGTGTTCAGGGACATGTGTTATGGGACCTCTTCAACCATCCCAGTCCTTGATAGGCCAAGTGTACCTGCTTGTGAGGTTGACCTCTACAGGTCTCCTTCTTGAGTGCTTTAACTCATGGTTCTCAGACACCTAACAGGCAGTTGGCTGCTTCAGGTGACTTCTTGTGCACCTCCCGGGTAAGCTGAGAGATCCCTAAACTAGCTTCTGGTACAAGACCCTGGAAAGATGCTGAGGTTATGTAGCTAGGGCTTCCATATTCTACTACATCCTTTAATCGAAGAGCAATGTCTCTCCTTTCCCTTCATGGAAAGGTTTGTCCTCTCTTGTTTTGTTTTGTTTTTGTGTGTGTGTGTGTGTGTGTGTGTGTGAGAGAGAGAGAGAGAGAGAGAGACAGAGAGAGAGAGATAAATGGCTGATCCCAGTCAAAGATAAATCTGCTTCACAAAACAAAATAAACAAAAAAAGAAATCACAGCTTCCAAGGCATTTTAAGTTTGTCAGAAACTGAATCCACACTTTGGCAGTGAGAATACTGTATCTTAACTGCCAGTCAATTGGAAAGGAAAATTCTGTGACCCGTACTAGAAGGCAAACTAATCTAAGCAAACTCCCACAAAGGAAGGTAGAACACAGTCCCCGCATTATACACATGCAACTTTGCAACTGGTCCTTACAGAGTAGTTGGAAACAGCTAAAGCTGCAGATATGGAAGACCTGAGACTCAGAGAGGACTCACTCCTCATCTCAGGCTGAACTCTTGGAGTCAGAGAACACCATGGCAGTAACCAGGGCGGTCAGGAGAGGCCTGGAGGGGAAGCAAGGACAATGTCTGTGGACACATGCCAGTCTCTACAGAAATGTAAACCTAACAGGCAAAATAAGGCACACTGGATCTGAGGACAAAAAGTTTATTTAAAGAAAAATAAGAATTGGCCACTCATGGAGAAACATAGGTTCTCATTGTCCAAAATGTGTTCCCAAAATGATCAAGGGTCAGGCTTATAAAGATCTGAAAGAAAAAGAACAGGAACAGGAGGTTATAGAAACCTGCCTGGGGCTGAAGAGATGGTTTAGCGGCTAAGGCGTTTGCCTGCAATGCAGAAGGACCAGAGTTCGATTCCCCAGTGCCCATGTACAGCCAGATGCACAAGAGGGCGCATGGGTCTGGAGTTCATTTGCAGTGGCTTGGAGACTCTCTGTCTGCCTCTCTCTCTCTCTCTCTCTCTCTCTCTCTCTCTCTCTCTCTCTCTCTCTCTCATAAATAAAATATTTTAAAAAAAAGAAAGAAACCTGCCTGTAACAGTTGCAGTGGTCCACAAGTTCATTGGTCCCTTTTGCTGCATCTTCCAGGAAAAAAAAAATGCAACAACCAGGAGGTTTTCTTTGCCTTTGTTTATTGTAATGCTAAGGATCCATGTTATTTGTTTATTTTGCTTTAGTTCAAGCCACCTTTCAGTCCCATCTGCCATCCTAGGTCAGAATGACCTAGTGTCTGTGGTCTCATACCTCATTCTTCCCCTGAGCAAAAAAGAAATATATAAATAAATAACGTCATTATGTGATATTTTCAGTCCTTTTTCACCTCCAAGGTGCGGGCTATTTTATTTTCCTAATCCTGCCTGAGTTTTCACTCCATAACAGAAGGATTTGAGTTGTTTAAGCCATGAATACTGTTCAAGAATCTAGAACTGTGGCCAGCTCAATTTTCTGTTGAGCAAATGAAGGAATATTTTCCATGCATGATCCTACCTGGACCCTTTCTTTCTAACCTGATCAAAAGAGAGCACAGCTGAACCAAAGGCAAAAACTGGGGTGCAAGCTGACCAGAGTCCTGCTCCTTGGAACCAATCCAGAATGCTGTAGAAATGCAGCATGCTGACATCACTCAAAACACCCTGCTGCAGGATCAAATGGCAGATACTTATATCAAGGTGGGAGATGCCTGACCTCTCCAGCCCTCATGCATGGGTGTGCTTTGACCCACTGAGCCATCTCCCCAACCCAGGATCTGCATGGTTAACCTTGGTGTCTAGTGTTCAGGGCTGCTTGACCACACCACAAGTTACTGAGAAACCCTGTTGTAGGTGGTGCATGCATTAACCATTGGGCTTGAGATGCGATGCCCTTCCTAGGTCAGGATGCTGCCAGCCTACCAACTGCATTTTGAGCAGTCTCTTCTGTGTAAGAGAGCACTCCCAATTGTCCAGCCCTCATAAAGTCCCTTTCAGACATTATTTTGTTGGAAGCCCTTAGTATGTCTTTGCATAAATGAAAGATACCCCTTTTTAGACATCAGTATCAGTGTGAGCTCAGGGCTTTCAATGTATTTCATAAATAGCACAGCAGATAAATTACCACCTTTAGAAACAAAGCTCTTCACTAAGTGCATCTTGTTTCCATCAGACATCCATGCAGCACACATCTGACGCACTCAGAGAAGGAAGAGTTCCTCCCCCATATTAAGTGCTTAGACAGCATTCCCTAAAGGAATGCATTATTGGATTAACCTTTAAATCGTTTTAAAAGTTGGTTTTATATTTTCATAATGCATGTAATATAACAAAGGTACTTCTTAAAAGAGGTGTCCATGAACTTGCACTAAAGGATTATATATATATATATATATATGTATATATATATATATATATATATATATATATATATATATATATATATATATATATATATATATCCCCCTTAGATGCAGCCTAAAGATCAAGTTTTTAAACGCAATTAAGATTTCTGTGTCAAATACAAGGAGAAAGGGAAATTTTAATGAAACTAAAGTTGATCTAAGCATATCAAATGAAGAAAGAGAATTGTGTAATTCATTTCCTATAATTGTGATGTCCAATATAAAATGTGTACTACAGATATAAAAGTCATAATAAGGATGGAGTTCAGGGGCAGAACACTTTTCTAGCATGCATTAGGCCCTGTGTTCAACATGATCAATACCAGCAGTGTTTAGGGCTCACATTCACTGGGCACTGCCTGTGTTCTAAAATATAGTGATCCGTATTTTAAAGCAATAAGCCTAGAGTGAGTGAGTGCTCTATAACCTCTTGTGTACATGCAGAAATGGAGCAGAGCAGCATAAACACTTAAGAGGCTAGATATAACCAAGCAGGACTCATGTGGTTGACAAATCTCTAAACTAGAATCCCTCTGAGAAAACTTTCATTATACCCAAGTAAAGTGGGAGCTGGGGGATTCATGTTTGTGGGAAAGCTTTTAGATGTTGGTGAAAATGTCAAATTCATCTAAATCTGCTAGAGCTCGAAAGTGGACCTTTCCTTGTTCCGAAATAAGGCTTGCTCAGGAAGCATAGTGGCTCTTGCCTCTACATTTCACCAGTCCTCTCTTCCTGCCCATCACCTCCATCACATTTCCTCACCTAGGTCTGTGGGACATGCAGGTTCTAGGATACCTGAGGTTCATATGTCACTTCATGTATTTTACATGAGGCACTATTTAATGTAACCTCGGATAAAAATGAAAGTTCACAGATAAAGCTAAATTGAAAAGCTGCTCACAGGAAACAAAGCAAGATTTTTCCAATAACCATAAAGATGTGGAGATAAAGGAGAGCATTTAATTCCAAGTTCTCTCTGTCAAAATCAAACAAAAGCAAGTTTGACTTGGTGTTCCCAGAATAGAGGCCCTCATGACAGACCTTAAACTCCCTTAATTTAAAGCAGGTGTATAAAATTCAAAATGGTATTTAAAGAGGTGTCAAGATATTAATTAAAATGGGCTTGCTGTAATGTCAGGGATATCATCACTTCTGAAAATTGAATTAAGCTCTAAATGTCAATGCTGAATTAACATGAAATAGACTTATCTATCCCTGTCCAAATGTATTTCATCCACAAACTGTGTAATACATGATGATTAACCAGAGGTTATAGATTCGAGCTGAAACCAAATCAAATTCTTCAGTGTTCTAATGAAGGACTATATTCAGGTCAAGAAATATTAACAGAAAAAAAAATCCCATCACTTAAAGGGCAGGCAGAGTAGGTATTCAAAGAGTATTAAAATTTTACTTCATTGTTCTCATTTTGTTCACGATCATTTGGAAAACCCGAATGCTGAAATTTAAACTACAGTTATGTCAAATATATGACCTTTTTTAAAAAGCTTAATTAAACAGCTAAGTTTCTTTAGCTCTTGAAGAGTTTAATTTCTGTAGGTATTTTATTATGTGTTTTATGTGTGTGTGTGTGTGCATGACTGTGTGTCTGTGTGCCTGTACATATGTGTATGTGTGCATGTGTCTGTGTGTGTGCCTGTGTGCTTCTGTGTGTGTGTGTGCACGCATGTGCACATATGTATGAAGACCAGATGTTGGTCTCTTTCTCAATAGCTCTCCACCTTATTTTTTTATACAAGTCCTCCCACTGAATCTAGAGTTCACATATTTGGCTAGACTACCTAGGCAACAAGCCTAGGTATAGATGCCCTATAATCTCTGCCTCTGGGATTACAGGTGTCTGCTACTGTGAGTGGCTTTTTATGGGTCCTGTGGATCCAAACTCCGGTCCTCATGCTTGCACAGCAAGGACTTTACTGATGAGCCATCTGCCCAGCCCCTAATTTTTGCAGCTTTTGAAAAATAAACTGGGAGCTTACCCAGAAGCTGATATGATGGTTGAAAATGTTCCTGTTCTTCTCAGGAATTTTGCTCAGTGCAGAGCTGGAGTCCATGTTGTAGTTTAAATGCGTGTTGCCCCATAGACTCAGGTGTCTTATTAAAGCTTGTCTCTGGCTGCCTGGTTGGAGGTGTCCCTAGGGGTGGGTCCTGGGGTCCAACCCTCAGGCACGTTTGGGGGAGGATCTGATTTCCATCTAAAAGGAATGCAGAGAAGTCTTAGCACCAGTGAGGTCCCTGCTGCTTGCTGCCCATGTGTGCGCTTATTACTTTTGGTGTTTGCTAGCTGGCGATGGTTTGTCTCTGCTTGGATTATGGAAACAGCTTCTTCTCCACTGATGGAACATCCCCCTAGATCTATGAGCTGGAGTAAATCCTTTCTTCCCCAAAACTGTGTCTAGTTTACATGATCAACCAAGCAACATGGAGCTGTTAACAACAGTCCAAAACATGGTGCAGTGAAAGCAACTCTGTGAGGAGCTCAGCATGTTTTGTTTTGTTTTTCCTAATTTCATTTCATTCTTTTTTTGTCTTCAGAGTCTCAGATACATAAAATCACTGTTCAAACATACCATTTGTATGAAAAGATTTACATTCCATTAAAGTCTCAAACACTAAACATCTATTGTATTTGAAAACTAACACATGCTCTATTAAAAATAAAATTGATTTTTATCACAACATGTGATCCATTGTTGTTTCTCATTTAAGCAAATGCTTCAGAATTTCTCTTATTTTTCTTGCTGATTTTAATTCATTGTAAGTAGAACTTGGCCTCACAAGTGCAGCTCAGAAATCAAGTAACTCTCTTTGGTACACATCCCTCCAAATCTATGGCTAGGCTCTATATTTAAGATTTTCAAAGTGGCTCCCATCCAAAATCAGGTTAACATTTGCACTTTCCCTCATGTGAGACTCTGAGATGCAATTCAAATAGCATTATGGATGATTCTCAGCTGGTGAGGGTTAGCATAGCCAACTGATTCCCAATGGGCAGGCATTGCTCTTGCTGTGAAGAGGAAGGGTCTTAAACAGTCAGTGCTTGTTGATGTAGCCACACCTTTATTTAATCACTGAGTCTCAGAGTATGGTCTCTAGACCAGGAAGATCAACATCTTTTGGAACACAAATATGTAAAATCTCTAGGCACACCTGTGTTAGTTAGCTTTTAGTCAGAGAAAGAAAGAAAGAAAGAAAGAAAGAAAGAAAGAAAGAAAGAAAGAAAGAAAGAAAGAAAGAAAGAAAGAAAGAAAGAAGAGAAGAGAAGAGAAGAGAAGAGAAGAGAAGAGAAGAGAAGAGAAGAGAAGAGAAGAGAAGAGAAGAGAAGGAAAGGAAAGGAAAGGCAAGACAGTAAAGAAAGGATGGAGAACAAGAAGGAAAGAAAGAAAGGGAGGAAGGAAGGAAGGAAGGAAGGAAGGAAGGAAGGAAGGAAGGAAGGAAGGAAGGAAGGAAGGAAGGAAGGAAGGAAAGAAAGAAGGATAGGAAAGGGGAAAAAACAAGATAAAGTCTTAAAAGGAGGGAAGATTTATTTTGGCTCACAGTTTCAGAGGTTTCAGTCAAAGGTTACTTATAGAGATAAAAATCACTAGCAAAAATACTGGAGAGATGGCTTAGTGTTTAAAGTTGCTTGCTTACAAAGCTTCATGGCCCAGATTCAATTTCCTGCCTCTCATATAAAACCAGACATAAAAAGTTTCACATGTGCCTGACATTCATTTGCAGTGGCAAAAGACTTAGGCACACCCATACACAGGCACACACATGTGCACACACACACACACACACACACACACACAAGCAAATAAATAAATTTTAAAATTATTTTTAAAACATGTAAGTATATGAGGCAAGGCAAATATTAAATAGCTGATTGAGCCACCCCACATTGTAAATTTATGTAACGTCATATTGAACATCATACATATATACAACTGTGACTTCTCATATAAATAGTTTTTCAAAGACTAGACTATATGGGGAGCTGGGAATGTGCTATATCCTACCAAGGGGTGGTTGTGATTCATGATTTACACAAATATAAAAATCATCAAGCTATATGCTTAAAATCAATGATCTTGTAATCTTTAATGGATATATGTCACCCTTAAAAGATAAATCTATAATTATATATTTTAAATGGCTAGAGACCTGATGACATTTAATCATACACTTAACACAAAGTGTTCCATTTTCAGCACACATACAAATTTAAAGTTTCTTTAAGAGCCTGGGGATTCCCAAGACTTTGACTACCCTGTGCATGATAAATTTGTTCTCTTTACTCAAGATAGTAAATGGACTTTAAATGAGCTAGCAATCAACTCTGGCTTAAAAGAAAAGAGTATCCCTGCAGGGAAAATTTCTTCCAGCTCAAAAAACTCTTTATCATGAAATCTTGCCCTGCTCACCTGAATCAGGCATTAGTATCCTATGACATTTGTTAAATGGGAATCTGAAAGTTGTTGTAGTCAGCCACATACAGCTGGGATGAATCTCTAAACCAGGTATACTTATGGGAGGTAGAGATTTATTGAAATTACAGATCCAGGGGACATTCAATGATGGTAAAAGAGGCTGGCAAATTTCACAAATCTTAAGAGAGAGATGAGAGAGAGAGAAAGAGAGAAAGCCATCATAAATACCACACACCAACATCAGCAAAAAAGGGGGGAAGAAAGAGAAAAAGCTTTCCTTGCCCTTGAGCTTCCTTACATCCTGCACCTACTGAGGCGGCTACCCACTCTGGGGAAAGGCTCACTCTGAAGGAGGGACCTCCATCCTCCATCTTTAATCAATCCTTCCTGGAAACACCTCAGAGACCCCCAAGATTACTTTGAATTACTAAACAGGTCAAGTTGAAAACAAATTCTAACTATCACAAAAGTATTTCCAAATGTTTACATAATGCTACTTTGATTCATAGGACAGGTTCTTACCTTTCATAGAATGCTTAATAAAAATACAAATATAAGTCAGTTGACATTGTGATATGCGTAGAGTAACAAACATTTTCTGAATAAATAAATGAAGACATAAGGGTAAAAAATATTAGAGATAATTATTTTGGTTCCAAGCAAAGTTTTATTTTAATTGTAGTGTCTAGTATTTGAATAGTTTCAATATTTATTTGACCATAATCAAATTGAAAAAATTATTGGTTGTACATGGTGATGTCCTATATAACTAAGTTCTATTAGTTATGAAAACATTGTGAGATGTAACAATATAAACATTACTTAATTTTTTAAAATTCACCGCAACCCAAATTTTTAAAATGGCACTAGAATTCCTGGGAATTCTTGAGCTAAGAATAGTTAAATGCTCTTATTCCCTGCTAAGATATGTAAGAAGTTATTGAATTAAATGTGCCTTTTTCTCTAACTTTTCCCCCTTCTCACTTTCATTCATAAACATAGAAAGTAGATCAGTACAGCAGTCAGTTCTGTCTTGGAATTTAGGCTGCTGGTTTTCAACATTTTATTATGTTGAAACTCTACATGTCTCATAGATGTTAGACCTGGCTCAAACATTTATACTTGTGACTCATGACATCAGAACAAGGTTAAAAGTTTGGAAATCTCCCAATATTTGGATCTAGCAGGAACTGAATGTTACAGCTATAGAAACTTAAGGAGTAAAAGCCAGCATGGCAAGCTAAGCATATTTTCCAGAGCTGAGGACTTTATCAATACTGACTCCAAAACATTGGTGTTACCACCCTCTGCTGTGACAAGCATCTTCTTTCCAATTCACCACTTATCAGGCCAAGAAAACCTGATTACCCACCCAATCCCACTGTTCACATAAATATTCTTGTGGTGTTTTGAATTAGGTGTCCCCCATAAACTGATGTGCTCTTAATGATTGGTTCCTGGCTGATGGTAACTTGGGAGGTGGAGCCTTGCTGGAGGAGGTGTGTTTCTGGGGGCAGGCTTAGGGGTGTTATAGCTAGCTCCCCTTTGCTAGAGTTTGGCTCGCCCTCCTGTGGCTGTGTTGTACCTATTGTTGCAGAGGTGATATCTAGCCTTTTTCCTGCCATCATGAAGCTTCCCCTGAGACTACTGTAAGCCACAATAAAAAATTTCCTCCCATTGGCTGCTTTTGGTCAGGTGTTTTGTGCAAATAATGAGAAGGTAACTGCAACAGTATGCACACCAGGGTGTACAGAGGACCTGAGGATAAACATCTGTGTCTACCAGTTCATCAACTTTTGTGTGTAATTCGATGGTTTTTAGTATCTTTCATATCTAAATTTTGATTTTAATATATTTTCACCATTGTAAAGTGAAATTCTACACAACTGTCAATCACTCTCCCTCCCTTGTCCCATGGTAACAATGAACCTTTGGTCTCTGTAGATTTGACTGTTTAAACTAAGCATGATCACACATGCCTATAAAATCCCAGCACTTGGGAGATAGAGGCAGGAGAATCAGAAATTCAAGGTCATTCTTGGCTACATGAGACCCTTTCTCAAAAGAATCAAATCGAAAACAAAATGATGCACAAAAATTATCTGACTTCTCTAGAAATTTTATAAACCTGGAAGTGTACAATATATTCTGGGACTGAGCATAATGTTTTCATTATTCATTCATGGTGTGGCATGTATTAATACTTCATTGCTTTTAATTCCCAAATTGTATCCTGTTCTTTATTTACACTACATTTTGTTTATCCATTCATCACTTGATGGACATTGTTTCAATTTTGGATTGCTTATCTGTCTGTCCAAATCATTACCTGTTGCTGTGGCATCCTGAGTGCTGGGCTTGCAGCTGTGAGCAGCCCTGAGACTTTTGATAATTGTAAATTGCTATGGATGCACTTTCATGGACAAATTTTTGTTGTAATTGTTAGCACGGATTTCTTTTTCTTGACTATATACTTAGGAGTTAGGATTGCTGAGTCATGTGGGTGACTGTTTACCATCTCAAAGGTTTTCAAGTTCTTTTCTAAAGTGACTATACCAAATTTATATTTACACCAGTGGTATATTTGACAAGTCTCTTATTAGACAGTATTTACAAATATTTTCTGCCATTTTGTTGAGGTTTCTTTTTCTTCCTTGTTAGGATCTTTGCTCTACAGTGCATTTATTTATTGTTTATTGATGACCAATTGTTGTCTTTGTTTGCAAGCCAGTGTGAGAGTAGAGGGGTCACTCATATACTAGGCAAGTGTTCTACTACTGACTTATCTTCCCAGTCCAATGTGGTTATAGTTGATGAAATCAAATCTGCTCTTTTGTTGTTGTTGTTCCTGCTTTTGCTCTTAGTATATAAGAAACCATCGCCTGATGCAAGTTCTCAAAGGTTTATACTTACAGAGCCTCCTCAAATCTTTACAGTTTTAGATCTTACATTGAGATCTGTGATAATGTTTTGAGGTGATGAGCTTTATGCTAAGTAAATACTTTATACCCTTTCACCTTTCTTAAACACAGTCAAGCAGCAGCCTTCTTACCCTGTTATTGTCAGAGTCCACACATTTCTTTAAATACCAGGTCCTCAGAGCTTTGAGAGAGGAGAGCCCCACAGTCAGAGAGTGTCAATGAAGACATAATTTGTGGAGTGCGAGAAGAGATCAAGTAGAACAAATGGAAGGTGTGTAGTATGTAGCATGATGTGTGTAGAGCTCCTAGAACATCCATTTGTAAGTACACAAATTCCTAGAGTGAAGGGCATTTAAACAGACATTCGCAAGGTTCCTGAAATTCTATGATAAAAAAAAAGGCAGCATTGAAGAAGGTAGATCTCAGGTCCTCGTTTTTGTCATTCACTGGCTAGGCAAGGTTAGGAGAAATAATATCCAGTTCCAAGCTCAACCTTCCTGCTAAACCTTCTAGACTTCGTCTTCTCCTGGCCTGTGCTTGTACCCTCTAAAATCTCTTCTTGCTCATTGCCCCTGGAACTGCAGGTTACCCACCCAGAAGCCCACTTACCTTCTAGTTTCTCTAGTCCAGAGGCAAGAAATTACCCAGGATCCAAAGGCACAAGGGATAACATGGACCCATCTCCACAGCCAACTCTGACCTTTCAGCCCCACTTAACTGACTAGGCAAAGGCATAAGCTGATCAATTTTTCCACCACCTCTTTCCTACCTCAGAGGGCTCAGAGCCCCTCCCTTAGCAGAGCTTTATTATAAAAAATGAAACTGTCATCCTAATTAACAAAGCAATCACACTTCATTATGTGGTAAAAGTATTTTGGGAGAAACCATCTGTTGTATGTCAGGAAGAATTTTGGACCCTCACTGGACAGACAATACTTCACTATTTCTCAAAGCCAGAGCTCAGCTTATCACACAAGTAAACGTGTGCTAAGTGACACAGAAGCAAATGTGGCTGTAAGGGAGATGTGAGAGGTGTTGGCATGAGATTCTTTTTCTTGCTTTCTTTTGGGCCATAAAAAATAGAGCAATTGGCCAGGCCTGCTAGCACACAAGGGAGAATCCAGCATTTGAGAGGTCGAAGGACGAGAAGCACCAGTTTGAAAGTAAGGACAGCATGAGTTGTAGAGTAATGGCCTATCCCCAAATAATTAACTAAATAAATAAAGTGAATAATAAAGAAATAATTTATCAAATGTTAAAGAAAAGAAGTAGAGATTACAATTATGGCTGTTATCTCTTCTGCATACATTGACTTTATAAGAAAAAAATGCTTGAAACTCTTCAATAAATGTACAATATTCTTCAATACTGTACTAATTTTGTAATTTCCTCTTTGCCTTAAGAATCCATGGTTTATACAGTCCCAACAAGGGTCATGTGAAAGAATACCCATGATCATCATCCATTGTCAAGAGATGGAACTTGAAAGACTTTAAAGGGAAGTGGGCTGAGGGAGAAGCCAGCTGACAAGAAGAGTACCTGAGCTAGTCACCTACCTCACAATTTACACTGAGGCTTACTATTCAGGTGACAATTCCAGAGCTATTGCAAGGTCTTCATGGTGATTTCAACATTTGGTAACTGAACTTCAAGGATATCATTTGAGCCTATTAATCATACCAATGAATGTATAAAAATTCCACAGCAAAATTCCAAACAAGGACTGGTAGCTCTTTCTTACCTGTATTCAAATATTATTTCTGCTAGTATCGTCCATCTATATTAAAGAATCTAAACTATAAGAGCCTTCTATTTGTTTATATCTACCTCTAAACTAAGAGGAAACTAGTAACACAGCTTTTCATTAAAAGAAACCATAGTTCTTTAGTTGTTTTGAAAAAAATATTCTTTTTAGTTTTTCTAGCTATCAGAGTACAGTGATGTACTAAAAATGCATTGGTTTTCTGAATATTTACAAAATTTTAAAAAGCTGAAGAGAAAATAAGTGCCAAAGATTGCATGTTTTTGTAATGTCGAGCTAATGAAATATTTTCCACCTCTGATAATAAATGAGGAAAGCTATGATAGATAAGCTTGGTATACGTGAATGCACAATGTTCATGACAATTAAGCCAAGTGATATTTGGCAAAAGATATTTTATATATGCAAGGTCAGATGTAAACAACTGTGTATAAATGAATGAGAAAAGGAATTTCTTCTTGAGTAGTTCTTACTATGTGTGGTATGAGAATGGCCAAGAAATGAGATGTTTACTATTTCTAGTAAATTTGAAAATTAAAATAAAATAAAATCCTATTTTTTTTCTTTCAAAGGACTGATAAGAAAGAAATTGTCAATAACCTCTGTTGGCAACCTCATGTGCTATTTATGAAGTTGTTAAATACTAAATAATCTTTAATGAACATCAGAAAAAATGCATAGCATGCCGGAATATCAATACCCTGTCTTTGACCTTGCAGCCTTCTTCTGGGGATTTATCCCAAGTACACCACCAGTCAGATATATGAGCACACTTACACACCCAAAGATGCTTATTGAAACATTGTTTAAAATAGCAAAACCTATCCAATGATGAGAGATGTGTTAAATAAGTCTGATTTAGTGTTGAGTTCTCTGTAGCCTTTGGATTTCTGCTTTGATGAGTTTTGAGTGATCACAGTATCAGTCACCATCTCCCTGGAACTGGTTTTCAGGCTAGCAGTGAGAGCAATATTCATGTTACAGCATCCTCTGCAATGTCTCCTGGGCCCCCAGCAGGTGTGGTAGAAGTGACCCATTTTATGGTAGGCAGTTGGCTATCTTTTATCGTCATATTGATGGATACTGGATCTCCCTAGTATTCTCTGCTATCTATAAAATAAAACAGGTTCTCCATCCAAGAGTAAGAGCAGTTTCGATTAAAGGGGATAAACACAGTTATCTGAGTGTATACCCACTCTTCTTAGCCAAAGAGCAATGGAGGTTCTCTCTAGAGTCTATGAGTTTTCTATCCATGGAATTCTGATTTAATTCCCCGTACCAGCTATGAGTTCATTTCCACTGAGCAGGCCTCATGTCCAATCTGAGTAGTTGATTACCCACAGGCTGTGTGCACTGTTGCACAAATGTGCACTTCAAACCCAGCTGGTTGATTTTGTAGCTTACAGGTGCTCCTGATTATTCATGCTGTGGGTGACCATTATTCCCCAGCAGCTCCCATTATGCACTTTCCAGCACTAATGAGGGCAAGCCAGGAGGGAAGATCCAGCAAGATCTCTTGCTGTCCTGTGGCTGCAGGCTGTGATTTCTTTAGCAATACTGTCTTACCTTTTAGCTCTGGAAGGTCACCCAGTGACTTGACCAGCCCTGCATTGTTTTGGGGACCTCACAGGTCTCCCTGATTGCTATTGCTCACTGTAGGGGATAACCCAATTCTGGCTCTGAGTCCATAGTTTTAGAGTTTTTCTATTTTGTTTTGTTTTCTGAAAGTCTATTGTTAAATAATTACCAGCATACCACACGAGACCATTCATGGTCCAATGGTTTTTGTTCTTAGTTGGTGAAACTTCCCAGCAATACTACAAAATCACCAGGCTGAAGTGAAACTTCGGTGAAGTGAAACTTTTGTTCACAACTACATCTCCCAGAGAGAATTGAGTAGAGATCATTAAAGCTAAAAGGAATTCCTGGGTGTTCTCCTAGCCCCACGGTCTATGCTGGTTGGGCACTTAAGGCGGTGGTTGCAATAATTTAGCCATGAGGCATATATGTGGATAAACAAATAAAGAAGTCAGGAAATGGAATCATTTCAATTAGGGGTTGACAATAAGATGGTTTGAATTCTCTGGGTAATGTGTTTCATCTCAAAATGCCTCATGCATGAAATGCTATCTTCTTGGGAAGATTTAAGAACATCAACTTCCTCCCTTGCAATAGATTTACAAATTCCCCTGGCCAAAAATGTTTGGTGAGGGACAGAAAAGATGGGTGAGAATTTAGGAAGGGAGAAAAATATGCGAAAAACACAGTGGAGATTTGAGAACAAAGAAAAAAATCATCCATGCAGATCAACAAATAAAATGTATAGATGTGACTAATAATGTCCTGAGGGCACTTTTGTTCTGGATGATTCTCTTGGAAAACTAAGAGTTTTATCCTCCTTAAATTCCCTTTTTATCCTCTGTACAGAGTTGTGCTATGAATGCTGCTGATCGCTTTATGGTATGGAGACATCACTGGCCTGGCTGGTCCTAGTGAATAGACCCAATCACACAATTCTTTTGTTTTAAGTGTTAAATATCTTTTATTTATATTTTACATAAATCACACTAAAATGCCTTTGAGTAAGTGAAAGGCAGCATTGTTAGATACAAGTTCTAATTGAGTTGGCAGAGTCAAAATAATTGCTTCTTTATCTTTAACCCTTGTATGTCATGGACCAATTAATGAACACAAGTTGAAACACAGGCAGGTGTTACTTGGAATTTTCACCAGTGTTTAAACATATTCATATAACCAGTTATATAAATCTAAATGTAAAACCAATCTTCAATAAGTTTTGAGGTGGTATTCCCCATCTTGGTGAAAAGTTGAACAATTCTAAGTCCAAATATATCTTTAAGAGAAAGCAGTGATAGTATGTACTGAACCAGAATACTATTTGCTATTTTTTAAAAATGCCATATTCACTTTACTGCAAGACAATTTTACTTAAATAAGAACTGTCCAACAAAAATATTCTGTTAGCCATTCATGATCTGAATTGTGGTGTATGAAATCAACAAAATTATGGTACACATTAAAAGTCATGAGACACTTCTGTTTTGTAATAAATAAGGCAGTGGCCATTACTCATTAGTAGCTTTTTTTAAGATAAGCTATTAAGTCTGCCCTTTCTCCTTTCTTCTTAATGTCAGTGAAGATCATTTTTTGTTCCAGGGATGTATTTTTGGGAATTCTCCAAATACTCCATCAGTGTATCCTCTCCCCAGGTGATACCTTTGTTCTTATTGGTCTCTGTGTAGGAGAATCCAGTGGCCTGACCACTCTTCCGCCCAAACAGACCATGGAGATTTGGTCCGGTCTTGTGCTTGCCTCCCTTTTCCACAGTGTGGCACTGGGCACACTTCTGAACAAAGATCTTCTTGCCTTTCTCAACATCACCCATCTTTAATTCGCGCTCCAGCCGCTGAGCCCACCCACCAGCACTATTGGCCTCAAGCCCAACTTCGCGCTCTCTCACACAATTCTTAAGATGATCTTTAATCATTAAAAATAATGGAGATCTTAGAGATGACAACTTTGGTCTTCATGCATAATATGCTTTGATGATTGGGTGGTGAGGGATTTTTGAAGACTTTTCTTATTTTCAAAGAGACTTACATACATAAAAAAAACTGCATATTTAAGCCAGGACTTATTGAGATGTGACTAGTTATTTCTGACAAAAGTAGACATCAAATCTCCCCAAGACTTGGAATTGTGAAGGGTTTGTGTCCGTTCTAAAGGTATCATGATCTTCACATGTTATAGATTATATCTAATTTATGTAAATTTAGAATTATAGTAAGTAAGCAGACATAAAAACTGATCTAAACTCAAATAATATTTAATTTTGAACTATGTTTAGAGCCTTCAGCAAACCAATACATCTGTACCTAGCCACTCATGGGAAAATTAGGCATTTCCTTCAAATTTCTTCAATTATTTTTAGTAAGCTGGTGGTAAAGTTTCTCTTCTTTTAGCTCCTCATAACATTCATTATTTTAATGAGGAAAAATGTAAATAGTAGCTGATATTTATTTCACATATATTTTATGGCATATTTAAAATAAGTCATATCAGTCACCACAAAAGTTAACTCTTTGTGTTCATGTGGCCTGTTATGATTTACAAGTCATTTGATCTCTGCATCAATGCTTTAAGGTAAGTGGGCATTGTCGTGGTTGTCCACCATGTGTGTAATTGTGTGCAAAACATGCTGCCTAGGCAGGACAGATGGCTGATGAATAAAGGCTCTTGCTTTAAAATGTTGTCACGGGGGAAAAATTGAGTTATCATGTACTACATGCTCAGAGCATAGACCAAGCTGAGAGACCCTGAAAGCCTCCTATTTTCTTCATTTTACAGATGTGAAAACTGAGGCATAGAATGGTTAACAAAATTTATCAAGGTCCCATTGCTTTAAATGGCAGAGCCAACACACTGAGCTAGACAGACTGAAGGCAGAGTGTAGCCTCCCTCCATGGGAGATAGTCAGGATCTATTAAAAAGGGTGATAAAATTGATTAGATGCAAAGAAGTTTCCCAAGGGATCATATTCGTTTTCCATGTCCACAGAAGGTCTACATGCAACAGGAATGGGGACCCAGGGCTCATATGTTCCCCGGAGTGAAAAATGCATCCCTAAATACATCCTACTCACACAGATGCAAACAAGTCAGCCTTCTGAAGACCCACTTTCCCAAGACTCAACACTGCCCAATGAGCTGCTGCCCACAGCTTGAGCTCAGACACTGTGGACAGGACCAGACACTTCACATACACACAAACTCTGACTTCTGCCCCCTTTCTTCAGTACTGAGAATTGAACCCAGGACTTTCCACACGTTAGACAAGCACTGGATGACTGAGATACATCCCCAGCCTTCTTGTATTTTTCATTTTTGAGACACGGTCTAAGTGCTCAGGTAGCCTTGAACTAGTGATTCTCCTGCCTTGGCCTTGCCAGTAGCTGAGATTATAAACCTGCACCACCAGGCGCCTTCCTTGGCATTGGCAAATCAAGAATGAACACTCTGCCAGGAGAGAGCTCTCATTTGCATGAAAGTACTAGATAGGACCTCTTGGTAATAATTCTTGCTATTTAAGCTACCACTGTTCTGGAGCCACCACTTGACTTGCTGCTAACTGGATGTGCAACTTGCTTCAGGTGTCCTGGTAGAACATCCTCCCCAGTACCCTCTCCCATGTACAGACCTATTTTACTGTTTGTGGGTCCAAAAACTGAAGTTCAGGGAGAATGTGTCAATATAGCCATAGTGTGTGTGTGTGTGTGTGTGCATATGTGTGTATATATATAATTTATATATACATGTGTGTCCATATGTATATATATATATATGTATGTATGTATATATATATATATATAAATGTGCAGTGAACATTGAGACTAAGAACACAGTTATTGAGTAATTTTGGACGTTCTTTAGAAATGTGTTTCGCTTTAACTTATGTTTATATTATACACCATATAACCATAGCAAAGTGCCATGGAAAGAAAGAAGTGTTTGCACACAATAAAGGAAAGCATCAGCAGTTAAGAAAAGAACAACTGTGGAGCTGGGGGTATGTCTCAGAATTCTGGCCCCATAGGCATTAATGCCTGAGAGGGCCTGATTCTCCATATGTTTGAGTCCCAGCACCCTTGTAAACAGCTGGGCATGGCTACCCACACCTGTGACCGAAGTGCTGTGCGGAGCAGAGACCACAGACTCACCAGGGCTTGCTAGCAGCCATTCTGACTGAGAAAACAGCAGCTCCGAGTTCAGACTCCTAGTTACCTTCTTCTCACAACCTTTGCCCTAGAGACTGTGACTTTTCTGCACAGACAGTGGCTGGGAGGCTGAGCACCTGAATTTTGCTGGCAGGTGGGTGGCTACAGAGTTGAAGAAGGCAGAAGGGGTGTGATTAATTGTCACTGAGTGACAAGCAGGCTCTACTTTGGAATTTCAAAGTTGAACAAATAATGACATGAGGAAGAAGCTAGCTGCTTTCCCCATTAACTGTTTCGACTGCTGTGAGTTTTGTGCACTATGAGCTTCCATGAGGATGACTTTCCAAGTGATTAAACTTGACCTTTAGCTTCCATTCAACCCAGGGAAAGCAACCGATGCCATTAGATCATCTTTTCTTTAATTCTTTGATTTTGCCTGTGGATTATTTTATATGTTAATGTGATGAAACATCTAATTTTATCTTGCTTTTAAAAATGTCTATTTATTTAGTTAAATATGTATTTATATATTTATTGAAACAGAGAAAGAAAGAGAGAATGGGCACACCAAGCCCTCTAGCCACTGCAAATGAACTCCAAATCTTTCACAAGAATGACGGATGAAAGTGGTACTCAAATAACCATAATACAGATTGGAAATATTGTACTAACTGCTAAGAACAAAATTAACCTCATAGGCAAAAGGCTGACAAAACCTCAAATGCACTAAAAATATATAACATGGAGACGGACAATAACTGAGTAAAGGTATACTTTCTACACAAAAAGATGTTTCCAGGGCCAAAGATGATATTGAAACATCTTGAAAAGGCATTTTATTTTTTGAATGAATAAAAGAGCTTTTCTTCAAAAGTCAGATGAAGTAGTGACAGCTTAAAGTGCCATGTAATCATCTGTTTTATTAAGTAGAAACTTTTTATGAACAAGTCCTATGTTGGTACCTCCATTTCCCTCCTCCCTGCCCCATGCAGCTGTGAACCCACCACAGTGGGATTTCTGGTATGTTCCATGAGATTGAGGGCATGAGTTGTGCAAGCAGCAGTCAGTCACTGGGGGTTGTGGAAGGATTGCCTCTAGATATTCCCCCACCATGACCCTTATAATCTTTCCACCTCCTCTTCGGCAAAGTTCCCTGAACCACGGTGGGTGAGTTTTAAGTCTACTTCAGTGTCATGTTCTTAGCAGCTTATAGGTTTCTGCTTAGGAACTATCTTCAGTGTCTGTCTTCTTCACCCTGGCTTGGGTTGTCAAGCTAGCTATGGAAGCAACATTCTTGCTCATCTCTCCACTTCCTCTGTGGTCTCACCTGGGCCCTAGCTGATGTGTTAGGGGTGGTTCATCTCCTGCCAGGGAGTCAGCTGTCATCTCTGTTCTTATTGGTGGAGTTAGAATAACCACGGTTCTCACTGCCTTCTGAAAGATAAAAACTGATTCTCCAGCAGAGTGAGATCAGCATAAGTCAAATGGGATAAGCATTGCCAATTTGGCAAGATTGTCATGTGTGTAGTCTCTCTTTAGGCCCATGGTTCCTGAGAACTTCCCCTTAGAGGCCAGATTCTTGGTCTACGCAGGACTTTGGCTTAGATCCCAGTTCCAGCTGTGTTCCTTGCCACTGAGTGGATCTCTTAGCCAATCAGAGAGCCCTCAATTATCCACTGATGTTGAGTACCACTATTGCACAGGTGTGTACATCTTGTCATGCTGGCTGCATCGTGTAGCACTGCCCCCTGCTTTCTCACAACATTTTTGGCCTATTTTCCCTGGAAGCTCATGTAGTGTTTTCCAGCACTATACAGACTCACCATCTGGGTACTGGCTTCCTTCCAGATCCCAGTCGGGTCTCTTAATATTGTGAGTTGGCAGCCTATGGTTTCTTGGGTTGGAGAGATGGCTCAGCAGTTGAATCGCTTACCTGAAAAGCCTAGGAACCTGGGTTGCATTCTCCAGTGCCCACATAAAGCCAGATGTTGGTGGTAGCCCATGTGTCTTGAGTTGTTTGCAGTGGCTAGAGGTCCTGGTGTGCCATTCTCTCTCTCTCTCTCTCTCTCTCTCTCTCTCTCTCTCTCTCTCTCTCTCTCTCTCTCTCTCTCTCTCTCTCTCTTTCCCTTTCCCTCCCTCTCTCTATCTGCCTCTCTCTCCCTCTGAAATAAAGTATTTTTTTAAAAAATGGTCTCATGTTCATTCTTTCCATTAAGCACTAACATTCTAAATTATATATTATGTGTTATAATTACATAAACATGTTGTAATTGAATTTACCTTTCTTAGGTGTAGTTTACTTTTTCAGTGGTCAATTACAGAGAACTCTTTAAAATGAATATAAAGTAATTTAATCATGACTCCTGATGTTTGAGAGAAAATGAACTCACTTAGCCAGGCAGGCTCTAGTTTGTAACTCCTGGGAATAGAGATAATCTAGGACTTGGGTTGGACAGTGGAATTAAATGAAAACTCTCACAATTCCTAACTGATCTGATTAGCTTCAAATGTGGAGACACAACTAGGGTACTGTCTACTGAAAACAAGTTTTGAGTGACAACTGAACAAAAACTATAAGCTTCCAAGTTCACATTGTCTCTTTTTTGTTGTTGTTCTGAACTGTAGTTCTTTAGTGCTCTTCATCCAAAAAAAAAATGAAGCAGTTAAAAAATGAACATGGATTTGTGGGGGTAGCTTGTTTGCTTTATAAACAGGTCCCAGCCTGTGGGTCAATGTGTGGAAAGAGGGAGGTGTTTGAGTTAACTGATCTCTAGGTAGGCAGGATCTTCTCTGGGAACGAACGTATCAAGGGTAGGAAGAATCATTCAGACATGATTGCAGGAAAGCTTTCTGTAGGATTTTGCTGTTGTTATTGTGATTTTTAGTTGATTGTTTTTGGAATGCCACCACTCATTTGTCAGACCTAGAGAGCCATGTGGGGGGGGAGAAATTTAAACCTCTATATGCATTAAATTGTGTCCATTTGTATGATCCTCTGGAATTTGGAACCTTTGCAGTTTATCTTTCCAGTTGACTCCCTTTGCCCACTCAGATGGTCTAAAAGCTGCTGAGGGCACCTGTGGTGCCTGAAGAGGTATTCTTGTTATCAGTATAACCCTCCCATGTGAATATTTAAAAAATGAGTCATGTTCAAATTTGAAGGGAAAAGTCCTAATCAAAGGAGATTGAAATTATTTCATAAAGGTGAATTCTAACATAACCAAGTTTGCAATTGACAAAAAAAAGAAATAAACTTATAAATGTGTAATTTTTAAAGGTAAGTAAAACAAGCATGAATTGGAAGGTAAACAAATTTTAAGTGAGTGTGTTCATAACTAAAATGGGCATTAGTAAAGAATTTACTGATTATAAACATTTCTGACTATACCCATAACTACATGATTTTAAAATGATAGTTTCTCTTAATGAGATATCTTTCAAATCAAACTATTATTTCAAATCATTCTCAGTAATCTTTTAAAAATTTATGGTAGAAATGTGAACCATTCCAGATACAGAAACTTACCAAAAAGCCTCAAATACCTACACTGACTCAACTATTGTCTCCATTTTAACAGCCTGTGTCATCCACCCAGTCCCGGATACCGCATCAAAAGACATCAGTACCCACATAAGCCAGACCCACAGGTGGTGGCCCTGGTGCTTTCTCTCTCTCTCTCTCTCTCTCTCTCTCTCTAAAAAATATTTAAAATTAGTCATTACATAAAAAACAGGAAAGTTTTTAAGTAAATATCTAACTGCTAGTAAGAAAAATTTACAAACCAACATGCCTCAAAGAGATGGTGTTCTTTCTTATAAAATCTTGTAAATTGTATCTAAGAGTAATATTTTTTCAGGCAATGGGAATCCTGGACCTTTTCTAGAGTTCTATTCTTCGGACCTCCTCTGCGGGTGGGAGTGGGCCTCTGAATGCCTTCAGTGAGTTCCTTTGCTCAGTGATAATTCAACTGAATCTTCAACCCTCCCCCCCATCTCTCTTCCCCAAAGTCCTAAGAGGTAGACCTCCTGAACCAAGGACTGTTTCATAGCTGGACAGAGGGTTTTGCCTAGCCATGAGAATTATGCTTGAGACAAAAAAGGGGGACCTAGGAGTTCATGTACCTCTCATTGAGAAGAAAGTAAAGAGACAACTCACTCCCAGATTCTTTCCCTTCAGCCCTCTAAGTAAAGGTAGTTATGGACACTAATCACTGAATTCAGTTGCCTTTACAGTTAATAGTTTCAGGTGGTTTCCAAGAATTATCTTTCTCTTTAAAGAATACCAAAAAAAAAAAAATTCTAAAAACTGACCAAACATATTTTCTCTCTAAACTAGCCTTGGTGGTGTATGAAAATTAAAATGCAATTAATCATCTTCCAGAACAGCTGGAACCGTTGTTTAATTAGTTTTCACAATGCATTCCTCCTTCTTGATCATTTGCCTTTAATCTTGTTAATTCTCCAATGCTACAGCTTCCCACCCTCCTTGCTATCGCTGTTTACTTAATAATTTTTTTTTGTTTTTCTCTATACCACTTCTTTTCTGGGTTATAAAATGGATGCTTTGAGGGTAACTCCTCATCGTTTTGTGAGGCCTGGCTGACCTGATCAGTTCTGATCTTGTCAGACAAGTTGTCTTTGGTTGTATTGACTGAAGCTTAAAAATAAGGTTTCTTTCTTCAGAGGACCCCAAAAGGGTTCCTCTCCATATAACCAAACAGAAGAGTAAGGTTTGTAGTCGGGTGTGATGGCACACCCCTTTAATCCCAGCACTCAGGAGGCAGAGGTAGGAGAGTAGCCAAGAGTTCAGGGCCACTCTAAGATGATATGGTGAATTCCAGGTCAGCCCAGGGAGACCCTACCTCAAAGAAAAACAAGCTAACAAAAAAATAAAAGAGCAAGTCTTATTAACTAAAGCGAGATTCATGCTACCAAATAAAATAACTCAATTGGAAAGGTTTAGTTTTCATTTTTTTCTTTGTTGTTTTTTAAAGATAGCAATTCTTTTTTAAAAAATATTTTATTTATTCATTTTCAAGGAGAGAGAGAGAGAGCACCAGGGTCACCACCTTGTCTGGCTTACGTGGGTCCTGGGGAATTGAACCAGGGGCCTTAGGCACTGGAGGCAAGTGCCTTAACTGCTGAGCCATCTCTCCAGCCCTTCTTTGTTTTTTAAATTCATTCTGTCTTTGGAAAGACAGTGCATGTCAATGGCTCAGCAGGACAGACAGCCTCAGGAGTCAGGCCCCTGCCCAGCACTGCACTAACTAAACAGGAGTGCAGGCTAGTTCTGTGTTCTGTTTAAAGCTGGCAGCAAAGTTGCTCAGTGATTGATTTGATGCTAATTTTCTTCATGGACTGAGAAGTCCTTCAGGGCCTGTCCTATGGGAGGAAACTAAATCCAGCCAAGTTGACTCAGCCCTATTTTAGGTTTTATTTTGATTTCTGAACATTTGGAAACTTCTCTTTCCCAGAAAAAAAAAAGAACAGAGTCTCAAAGGGATTTTCTCTTCTGATGTTCCAAAGAATGCAACTTGCTCTGAAAAGGTGTCAGAAACTCCCTGTGCACATATCCCAGTACATGCTGAGGGTATGGTCTCATTAGCATTGTCGTAGGTGGTGATACCCCTTTGCTCATCATACTCATGCTCTGTCTCAGTATATCTGTCCTCAGTGAGGGTCTCACTCATGGTCTGTGCCCAAACTCCTGGCTGTGTTTCTGCCCCAAGCCTAGATGATATCCTTAAGCATGTTTCTGTTGCTGTAACAAATACTATGAAAATCAGCTTATAAGGAAAAAAGGTCTTATTCTGGCTCATGGTTTTGGAGGTTTCAGTCCAGGGCTGGGCAGACCTATTGCACTTAGGCATCTAATTGGAAGAATGAGGGGTAGCATATCTTTTAGAAGTTTAAGACTTAGCAAAACCACTCACCTCACATATAGGAAGGGCTAAAAAGAGAGGAAGAGGAGAAGCCCAGGACCCAATCTCCTTTTCATGGAACACCCTCAATGATCACTCCCCATTACCTTCCAACACCTCCTATTGGACCAAGCTGAGAACTAAGGTTTTATCAGAGACATCTTTGAGGGCTATTTAACTATTGAAAATACAGCAGGCAAAATGAACATTCTCTGTCCCATAGGAACTACTTTCTTTGTCATAGAATATCCATGAAGAAAGGACAAAGGTGGAGCTTTTTCATTCAATATGCAACTCATGGGATGATTGAGTAAATAACTCATAAAAGTGTCTGTAGAATGACAGGATGACAGAAAGAAGACTTTGGTGGTGACAGACCTTGAACCAGAATCTCTCTCCCTGAACTCTTTGGACAAGTTCTTCATTTGTGTGTGTGTGTGGGGGGGGGTAGTGGAACACTTTTATTCCATTTCCTTTCAAGAAAATTAGACTTTGTCTGGAATTCATTCTAGCTATATAAATATCTTTAAAAGTGATGTTATATTTGAATATTTTGTTATAGACTAATTTTTTTAAACATTTGTTCTCCAGGACCCCAAATTACGAGAACTTCTGGATGTGGGGAACATCGGGCGGCTGGAGTACCGCATGATAACGGTGGTGTATGGCCCCGACCTAGTGAACATCTCTCATTTGAATCTTGTGGCTTTCCAAGAAGAAGTGGCAAAGGTATGGGGAATGAAAATATCAAAAGCAGCCACTTTTGTTGGGCTTGTGTGACAGTGTATTAATGTCTGTGATTTTGTGTCATATTTATGTTAAAATTGCATCTAAAAATAATTCAGCCAAGTGGACTTCAAATACTCTTAAATAGTAGCACTGACTTTCAATATGGAATTTTTTCATTAGTCATGAAGCATTTGATATATTTCCTTTGCACAAGAAAATTTAGATCAAGCCATTCTATTTCACCTAAACATCTTCTTCCAAAACATTCTGTATTAACCTCATCTTGATACCATTTTCTTCTCCATATCCATTTCGTTGCTCTCTCCCTGACAGCACAAACCTCAGTAGATTTTTACCTTTTTTCTCCTACACAGCAGAAAGACCACCACCATTCCTATAACAGTTAATGAGCATGTGAAAGAATTAAGAATAAAAATTTATATAAAAATTTAAGTCATAAGTATTTATTCAGCTACAGAAAGATACTTTAAATATGGTCTTTCTCCTAAAGAGTTAGCTGTTCTACCAACATAGTGGAACTTTAAGATTAGAAATAAATTGGATACAAATATAATGTAGCAAGCATGAAGCTTGGAACTTCTAGATTCCTTGGACATCCATTGTAAAACCTCCTCTATAAAGTGACCCTATGGCATCGAATGAGCACCTTTAAAGAATGATACAGAACACAAGTGATATTATGGCCCTTCATACAATTTCCTTCAAGAGTTAAGTATATAAATCCAAGAGTGTCTTAGAGTCTGAGTCTGCATGTCTTTTATGTGATCTAATAGAGCATCTCATGTCACTGATCATAACTAGAAGGTCACACCAGGTCCATATGCATTGTCTGGGCACTGTGACCTATCATTTTCTAGTCTTTGGTGCTCCAATAATTGTATGAGTGACAATGGATGTGTTAGCCTGTCCTGTAACCTGTCAGTGATTTTTGGCAGGGGTTTATTTCCAAATATTTATTACATCAACTTCAGTCCTTAGCAACAGAATGAATAAAATGCCAACCAGTTTTAGTACTCTGAAGTATTTGAAACTACTCTTCCCAACTGTGTAAAATACTAGTCCATTTTCTATCTATAATGATCAAGTTTATTCCTTGCTTCTTCAGTATAATTTACAGTTGGATAGATTTCAGTGCAATGAAACTGCCTCTTTGTGTGTGTGTGTGTGTGTGTGTGTGTGTGTGTGTGTGTGTGTGTGTGTGCACTCATGCATTATACAGCCCTGCAGTCGTTCCTAGCCTGGTGTCATTGAGTTGCACCTGCTTCATTTTTCAACATATGGATGGTAGGTATCTGGTTGGTGGATGAATAATGTGAAACAAAGCTAGACATTTGCAAGATATTTTAATTACTTTCTACAAATATAACTATATCCCCTTTCAAAAATAACACGATGTTTAGGAAATCTCAAAAAAAATCACTGAATGTCACTTTCAGGCAGGTTTTTACTGGAAGTGAATATAGATAAAACTATATTTCATTCCAGTCTGCATACCTTAAATTTATTTTTGGGGGGGACAGAAGGGATTTATTTCAGGGTTACAGATTCCAGGGAAGCTTCCTTGTGGTGTAAGAAGCTGGCTCACTTCATCATATGCCCATAGCAGACAGAGAACTGCCAGAGTTGGCTCAGAACATGGACTCAACACCTGTCCCCAGTGACACACCTCCTACAGCACATACCTTAAATTTTGTTGAGTATTAGTGCAACTATGATTACAATATGTTCAATTTCTACCGTTCTATGGCTTCTAGCCACTAATTTTCCACAGAGATTCTGATTTCTAAGCTCTGTAATAGTCCCCATTAGGATGATATCTATAAAGATTTATTTCACCATCAGGTTCTTGATGTCTTAGTATAATTAATGAAGCTATAGAGGATACTTTATATTTTCTGGCTGTATTATTCTGTAGGGTATTTCCTCCACACCAAACCCACTGAAATTGCTCAACCAGAAAGTTAAAATATGCCAACATCATTTTATTTCTAGAACTTATTTTCTGTACTACTTGTTAGTATTTTCTCAGAACAACACGCCTTCAATTTAATCTTGGGGGCCAATATATGTGATGTGTAGTGAGTGCTACCACAGAAGACAGTGTCTCATAGTGTAAGACTCCCGACAGAATCCTGAACATCTTTGAAAGTTGACACTCCCAGAAGACATTGTTTACAAGCGGATCCCTGCTCACTCAGTTAGTCAACACACAGTTCCAGGGATGGGGCTGAAGCAGTTTCCACAACCTCTCCTACCCAGAGCTGGCATTGCAGAAAAAAAATCTACCAGCTAACTATCAAAGCTGTGAACATGCTGTGCCTTCTCTCAAGATGAAGACCTGTGCAGAAGCATCAGAGGTCAGAGAGTGGGAGGCAGGAACAGGGAATTTTCTCTTACTGGCTTGGTCAGAGAAGACAAAAATCTGAAGAAGTTACTCAGCATCGATAGTAGTCTAGACATTATTCCACGTTGTACAAATTAACTTTTTTCTTTTTTTTTTTTTTTTTGAGGTAGGGTCTCGATCTAGCCCAGGCTGACCTTGAATTCACTATGTCTTCACAGGGTGACCTCAAACTCATGGCAATCCTCCTACCCCCACCTCCCAAGTGGTGGGACTAATGGCTGACACCACCATACCTGACTACAGTTAACTTTTTTTTTTAAATATTTTATTTATTCATTTTCAAGCAGAGAGAGAGAGAGAGAGAGAGAGAGAGAGAGAGAGAGAGAGAGAGAGAGAGAGAGAGAGAACGAACGAACACCGGGGCCACCACCTTGTGGGTCTGGCCCATGTGGGACCTGGGGAATTGAACCCAGGGCCTTAGGCACTGGAGGCAAGTGCCTTAACCGCTGAACCATCTCTCCAGCCCCCTACAGTTAACTTTTTAAAGACAAAACTCACACTATATATGTAGCCAGGCTGGCCTTAAATTGGGAATTCTCTGGCCTCAGCCTCAGGAGTGCTGGGTCTACAGTCTTATGCCACCACGGCTGACTGGCTCACCATTGTCAGACCTTAGGGTTTTGTACCAAAATTGTCTACAAAGTCCACACAGAATGTTAAATATTGTCACCAGTTGTTTTCATATGGCCAAACAAATATAGGTATGGGATAGCAAGATTTCAGGATTTCATTTGGCAATTTTAAAGACTAGATTTTCTATTAAGAAGATCATAGCAAAGAAAATCATTGCATGAATGGGCTGAGAATATAGCTCATTTGGTAGAGTGCTTGTCTGGCATGCACAGAACCCTGGGTTTGATCCTTAGCACTGCATAAACTGGGTGCAGGAGCACACACCTGTAATCCTAGCATGAGGGGTGGGGGGAGGCAGAAGCAGGAGAAGCAAGTTGAAGCCATCCTTGGCTACATAGTAAGTTCGACTAGTCTGTGATACATGAGACCCTGTATAAATGAGTGAATTAAACAAATAAATAACCATTGCACTTAATAGAGTGCCATGTACTAAGCACTCAGCTCAATGGGGAGAACCTGGCTTGGTACTTGACAAAGCAGAATCAGCATTCCTCCGTCCTAGAGTGCCTAAGACGTATGTCCTCATCACATGATATTTTCCAAGAGTCATCTGCTTCTTTCAGGGCCATCAGTGCCTCCAATCAGATCATGTTCTTAATCAGAGCATCTCCATGAGCTCTGAAGGACAGGAAGACAGAATAATGGGGAAGGAAATCTTCTGGAAGCCTCTAGCCTCCATTTCGAAGCATGAACCTTGCAAATTAAAGGCTGGGAGACACATGACCAAAGGAGGAGAGGTTTGAAAGTGGGGAAGAGCACAAACACTACTTGCCGGGTGTTCTACAACGTCACCTCCCAACATCCAGGGCGTTCATTAATTAAACATGTGACACCAATAATTGAGGAATCGCTGCTGAGCATTAATGTGGGCTGTTCTGTTGCTGGAGAAAATAAGAGAATTGCAAATGAAGTATCTCCTCCAGCAAGATGGCCGTTTTGGCTTGCTCTAGGAAAGAAATGAGCAGGAAAGAACTCGTAGGGATAGTGTCCTGAGATCAGTGCTCCAGAAGAGCTGAGAGCACTCAAGAAGTTTACAGATGAGAGAGCTCAGCTGCTCTCCTGACAAGTGCATAGGAGCCTTTGAGTCCCTTAACAATTTGGATACGTTCTTCACCCGTAACATGCAGGCTCATTACTCACTGATTTATTTAATAAAACTTTATTAAGCTCTGTACAATGCCCCAAGTTCTGCTAGATGCTGAAGCTAAAACTGAACAAAACAAAGTCCTTCTTCCATACGAAGTGCATTCCAGTGAAGGAAAAGCAATAAACCAAATCATGTGAGATATTTGGAAAAGATGAGTGGAACGAAATGAAGGACTGAAAATGAAGACGTGGGGAATGCTGGGATGTGGGCTAGGTGTCAATTGTCAGAGCAACTGACAATTGAGTGAGGACTTGAAGCATGAGAGCCGTGAAAACATCAGTAAAGAAAACACTCCAACAGAGAGACATAAAGTATAAAAGCCCTGAGGCAAGACATAGATAAATGTGAATCAGTGAAGGGAAGTGTAGCAGGAGCAGAGAGCAAGAAGGTGGTACGGAAGGAATCTTCATGGCACAGAAGTGAGTTCTTGTAGGGATTTAGATTGCTGAAGGCCTCTGGCTTTTCTTGGATACTAAGAAATTATTTATGGGTTTTGAACAGAGGACAGTATGATATGACTTAGTATGTATTCAATAAGTGACTGCAGAGTTGAGGGGTGGAGGGGTCTCTACTGAAATATTGTGCGTGGATTGGTCCTTATTTGGACCGTAGTGGAGTTGTGAAGGAGGTGAAAAGGGTCTATTTATGTATATGTAATTACTAAAAGAACTAAAAACATTTGCTTATGAGCCATGTTCCATGTTTAAGAGAAAGAATCAAAAATGTTAGAATTTTACCTCAAGTGACAGCAAAATAGGAAGCGTCACTTACTGATTTAAGGAAATAGTTATCTAGAATGTATTTTTTTTCTTGAAGGCATGTGGCACGGATTCAGTTTTGGTCATGAGCAGGTTGAGATTACTAAGTATCCAGAGGAAGATACTGTTTGGTTGCTGGTTATATGAGCCTAGATTTTAACACCAAGAGTGACATACCAACTTGGGTGTCTTTGGCACCAAGTATTGAATAGTATTTAAAGTCATCATGGAACTTAATGAATCATATTGAATAGTATTTAAAGTTATCATGGAGCTTAATGAATCCATATGAGATCAGCTAGAGAGAAACTTTAGACAGAGAAGATATCAAAAGTCGGAGTCATGGACACGAACAAGGAGACATAAGAATCAGAAAGGAGGCCAAGAAAGTGTCGCCAGCGAGGCAGCAACCAAACACACATATCATTGGAAGCCAGGTGAAAATGTGCTGTAGGGAGAAGAGGAATCACCTGGGCCAAGAGTGCTGACAGGTCAAGTGAATTGAAGGCCAAAAGCTGACGCTGGTAACCTTATTAGAACAACCTCAGTGGAACCACAGGGTCTAATTCCTGGTGATAATGGCTTCTGAGGAGACAATTTTATAAACATTAAAATAGATTGCTTTTCTGAGAATTTGTGATATAGAGAGCAAAAACAAAAGAGACACGGGAAAGCTGCTGGAAGGAGAAGTAAAATCAAGAGTTGGTTTTATTTGTTTGTTTGCTTGCTTGTTTTGAGGCAGGGTCTCACCCTAGCCCAGGCTGACTTTCACTCTGTAACACAGGCTGGCCTTGAACCCCTGGTGATTCTTCTACCTTTACCTCGTGTTGGGATTAAAGGTGTGTGCCACCTTGACTGGCTAAGAGTTAATTTTTAAGTTCCGGTTTTCATACCGGAAAAACTGATCCTGTGCAGGAATCCAACATTTGGTAAAGTGCTGATGCAGGCAAGTAGAGTCTTTGCTTAGGCAAGAGAAGTAGGACCTGAGAAGTTATAACATGGGGGCCCAAGTTCTGCCAAATATCTGCTTTTATAAATAGAGTTTTATTGGAACACAGCAACACCCATTTGTTTCCATGTTGTCTATGTCTGGTCTTATATGACAGATGTAAATTGCTATGACATAAACCATATAACCCACAAAGACTAAAGGATTTACTATCTGATTCTTTCCCCAAAACTTTGCCCTTCTTCTACTGCACAGCAAGGCAGGGTTTAGGCAGCAGTGATGGGCATCTCACTGTAGATGGGAAATACGTTGATGGAGATGGAGGTAAATGAGCCAAAGAGTGGAACAAATTATAGAAGTTCTTTTCTGATTGCTTCTATTTTCTCTGTGACTGAAGCCAAATTTTAGCCAGAAGTCACTCAGTGAGAGAATAAGGACTATGTGGATTCCAAAGCACTTTTCCCCAGTAGTTAGTAAATTGCTTTAAAGATCTGAATGGTAAGCTTACATGAACTGTATAAGGCAGGTCGTTTACATCTACCCACAAAGTTTGTAGTATTGTGAGTAAACTAAATGTTGTAGTCAGCCACATGTCACTGGGATGAATCTACAAACCAGATACAGTTACAGGAGGAAGGGATTTATTGAAATTACAGATCCAGGGGAAGTTCCATAATGGTGAAAGAAGTTGGCCCCCTTTCACAGGTCCAAACAGAGAGAGAAACCATCACCTACACAACACACACACACACACACACACACACACACACACACACACCAGCAAAACAGGCAGGTTGGGGGGTGTGAGAGAGATTTCCTTCCCCTTTATATAGCCTTGGGCAAGATCTTACAACACTTTCCCAGACTTGTTGACTTTCTGATTCTGGAATTTCCTTTCTGCACTGCCCTCCCAGGAAGGGATGCTTGTTTCTAGCTAACATGACTTCCTGAATCCCCTGAACCAACTCTTTCTTCAATTCAGAGGAAATCTGCTATACAACACTAAGGGTTACTGTAGTTTGCTAACAGGTCAAGTTGACAACAAAACTTAACCATCATACTAATTGACTCATCAGATAAAGTTTTCAACTGCCCAGTGTGTCTTAAGATAGGGTAGTTTTCTTCTGCCTGCCCACTTCTATTTTTTATCCCATATCCCATGCTAATTCCAAGAACAAAATGAAAGTTGAGGAGGCCATAATAGAAATGTAAACCAAGTTTAAGGCCAATCAAATAACATTTTAGAAAGTTAGAAAAAACAATGAGGGCTTGGTGGTACATGCCTGTAATCCCAACACTCATGAGGCAGAGACAGCTGGGTAACTAGTCTAACCTAGCTAGTGAGCTCTGGCTTGGAGAAACCCTATCTCAGTAAATAAAGTAGAGAGAAATCAAGGAAAGTACTCAATGTTAGTCTTTGAATTCCACAAAACATATAGATCCATACATATATCACCATGCATATATACATATCACACACCACACGTGCACATATCCAAAAAAAGAATAAGCATTTTATTATTATTGCTTGTATTTGAAAAATAAAACAATTTGTGGGAAATTAAAAAAAAAAAAGGCAACTGCTTCCAGTGAGTAATCCATCGCTAAAGATTAAAAGAAAACTTTTTAACATACCTTGCTAGTAATTTTCCTAATGGTTATATAATATTATTCATTCAGCATTGAATTAGTGTGTTCTACACTGACAGTTTGAGTGCAAACTTTACAGAAATAATCAAACACAGCTGGATATCCTCCTCCGTGGGCCATCTGGATCAGTCCTTGTGGCAGGGGACCCTGGATAGCCTAGTACTCAACTTGGTCCTCCTGTCCGAAGGGTGTTGATACTGAAGGGTGCCATGCTTCTGGATAGTCTCCCCCACCACGGCTCTTACAATTTTTCTGCCCCCTCTTCCGCATAGGTCCCTGAGTCATGGTGGATGATTATTAAGGCTGCTTTAAGGTTGTGAGTTTTGGGGTCTTTGTGTCGAAGATCGTTGGTTTCTGTCTCCCTGGCTTATCCTGTGTAGATTGAATGTCTGTGGCTATGAGTCCCTCATTCCTCCTGTCCTTCTCTGCGGGATTCCATATGGATCCTCCACGTTATGACTGTGGTGGCTCCTCTCTTGCCAGAATCTCAGGTATCGGCCTACGGTCGGTTGGTAGGGTTAGATGGGCCCCAGCTCTCTCGCTGCATCCTGAAAAATACAAGCAGAATCTCCATCAGAGAGTGTGATCAGTGTAGGTTAACAAATATACACATTTCTGGATTACCTAGATTCTATTTTTAGTAGCCTCCCTGTCAATCACTCCCACAGTGCATCTTGTCTCAGGAGCCCAGGAGTACGGGATCCGGTAATTATCGCCCTGAATCCCAAGTTCCAGACAAGGGATCCCCCTCACTGAGTGGAAAATTGGCCGAATTTGAAAGCTGTTGATTGTCTCCCCCAGGCCCAGGCTCCTCTGTTGCACAAGTGCTCCTTTCTTGGTTTGCTGTTCTCTCCCAGTAGGGGGTGTGGTCAGCCTACTCATGACTGCAGATTGTTTTTCGTGTCAGTGGTCTCTGTTTACTCCAGCTGTTGTTGATCATTTTCCCCTGGCAGCCTGTGCAGTGCCTTCTAGCACAACACTAACTGCCTTCTGGGGGCTGGATACCATTCCAGATGTTGCAGGGTCTTTCGATGCTGGTGGATGGCATTCTGTGGTTTCTTCAGCAACAGGTTTTTGCCTCAGGCCTAGGGAGGGCACCCAAGAGCTTTGACAGAATTCTGTCAAGTTGTTGGAATCTCATGAGTCGCTTTGGTCAGCTGATTGGGGATGGGGAGGGGGGCATTGGAGAATTGGGGATAACAACTCATTGTTTGCCCAATGAATAATGTAACTCATTATGGACAATAAATATATATTTAAGAAAAAAAGAAATAATCAAACACATATGAATAGGAGATGGATAGCAAAATAAACAAGTTGTTTGCAGTGCCAGTGGAATAAAGCAGAGAAAGTGGCAGGAAGTGCTGGGGAGTGGGCAAGTAGTTCAGTTTCAACCACAGTGGTTAGAGTGGGCTAGAATGTGAGGATGCCACTGGAACAAAAACCTGGAAGATAAATAACAGAGTGAAGCAGTTATCTGGGGGAAGAGTGGATCCTGAGGCAAGGGAGCCCAGCACACTGGAAGCATTGCCCAGAAGCCAGTTTGGCTAAAATGGGGCAGTGTGCCAGGGCAGACAGGATGTGTTGGGGTGAGGGGGATGCTGACCTAGAGGAACACGTGGCCATCCTTTTCCAGAGTGATGTGGGAAGGTACTGGGTCATGTGAGCAAGGAATTGACTTGGTGTGCTGAATTTTAACAGGACTTCCCCAGCTGTTCTGGTGAAAAGACAGCAGAAAGTAGAGGGAGCTGAGAGTGATTGGGGTGGGGGTTGGAACAGTGGCTAGACCCGGATCTGTTTGGAAGGTAACCAAAGATTTGCTAATGGTTACGATGTGCAGCATGAGAGAAATAGAAATACTAAGGAAAATCTCAGGGAGTTGTTGGAATTGTATTTATTGTGATGCAGATCCAGTTAGGGAGGGAAAATCTTAAATTAGCAGTGAATTATGAGCACAAGTGAGCCCTCTTATCCTACTTAAGATATTATGAAAGTGAAGGTAATATAATGTAAGTAGCTAGTTACAAAATGAATAAGATGGGCCATAAGGGGATAACATCTCTATACATTTGCAGGAGAAATTGGAGAGAAAATTGTGTGTAGTAAAAGTGAAGAAAACCAGTCAAAGGTATACAGATAGCTGCAGACAGGGAAGTAACAAGAAATTTAAGAAAAAAAACTCAAGGGCTGGAGAGATTGTTCAATGGTTAAGGTACTTGCCTGCAAAGCTAGTGAACCTGAGTTTGATTCCCCAGTACGCATAAAGGCAGCTGAGCAAAGTGGCACATTCATTTGAAGTTCATTTGCAGTGGCAGGAAGCCCTGGTGTGTTCTCTCTCTCTCTCTCTCCCTCTCTCTCTCTCTCTCTCTCTCTCTCTCTCTCCCTCTCTCTCTCTCTCTCTCTCTCTCTCTCCTCTATTTCTCTCTGCTTGCAAAGAAAAAAAAAGAAGCAACTCATAGCCAACTTGGATTCATGACCTTGGAGTGAGAATCTCTGCAGGGGGTATAAATAAGGGCAAAAGAAAATGGGGTTTAGCTCAGGAGTGAGTACATACTTAGCATGCATGAGGTCCTGGGTTCAACTGCCAATGCCCCCCCCCCAAAAAAAAAGCAATTGAAGGAATATAGGCAATCATTATACTCTTCATTCCCTCTTCCTGCAGGATAATTTATAACCAGTTACTACTCAGGACCCAAATCTGAGGGTTTGTCTGTTAAGAAATGGAGTAATCTATCTGAAAAACAAATGGCTAATGGCTAGAGATTTAGACTATACTAAACCAAACAGTAACTTAAACACATGCCATTTTTCATTTGTATATCATTTGCTGTGGTTTTTTTCCTCATATGGTAGGAAGCCTGGAGGTAGGTTGTTTGTGGCCTTGACTCAGTAGCTCCGGACTAACAAGACTGAAGCCACAGTTGTCCCCTCCCACACCAAGAGTCTGCTGCACCTCCAGCCACTCTGTGCTTTTTTTCAATAGCAGATCAGGAAATCACATTTTCCCAGAACCACTCCAAAACATCTACTTCCCTATGATAGCCGCGTAGACCATGAGCACCCAAGGGCTAAGGAAGTTGCTAAGTGTAATTTTCAGCTGGCCGCACTGCTGACCTGGAGACCACTGGGTTCCACTTAGGCAGGAAAAAAGACAATGGCCATTAGATAGCACTTAGCAGTGAGTCCGCAGCAGCTCGGAAGTGGGAGATAGGGTTCTGAAATCCAGGAAATTGTATTAAATAATCTACCATAAACTTCAATCATAAGAACCATTAAATAAATTGATGCCAGTATCTTAATTGAAAATTAAGAGACAAAAAATACTTTGTTTAAGATCTTCTCACCTGTGACCTCTAAATGCAGTGGGCAATGTTCACAGGTAAATTGATCAAGGCCAATGTCTGAGAATAGCTCTCATGGGGAGGAGAGATGCAGGGGATCAAATCCTACCAATGCCAAATCCCCCTTCATTGGAAGGAAAAGAATCTAACTCGTCCAAAAGACTTAAAGGAAAGTCAGAAAGCATAATTAAGGTAATTTAAAACAAATTGATTTCCGAATGAGAAAATTCCATTTTAGCAGAAGTCTGTCCTTATTTTGTATTTTAGTGAGGAATTACCTGTGTGGAGTTTACAGCTCAGCTTTAAAGGAAAAAAGTTTTAATTGAGTCAAATAAACAGCACCACTTAAATCCCCAGAAACTGTGGGCGGCTGCTCTTTTTCTTCTTGGTATACATCTTACTAAGAAAACACACCACCTTTCCCCTTTTAAAAATCTGTTCTCAGTTAATTTCTTCAAAAAGAATTAGTTTTTAAAAATAATCAGTGATATCACCTATCATTACAGAACCTGCTGACAAGCATCTCTTGTCTGCAGCACACAGCACTGGAGCAGGACCGCAGCCATGATGAACATGGAGACTGTGAGGCATCCTGTTTTCATAAAGTCACATGAGGCTGTCAGAGGCCACCATTTGAAGAACATGGCAGACTGATATGAAAGTCTCAGAAGTAAACCTTTGAGGGTTCCACACATGAACACTCAGTTGTACTCATTAGGAGTGATGTTGGACCCTAGCTAATGCCAAGAATTCACTTGCCACTCGCTGTCACTCAAGATAGCTGCAGGCCTATAGGATTCAACCAATGAAAACACCTTTCTCTTTCCTTTTTCTTTTTCTTTTGGGGATTGACTGGATCCATTTTCTTGTGGAGGATATCAGTCATGAGCAGTGGCTTCGCTTTATGGCACCTCACTCTGATAGTAACTAATTCATTCCCATGAGGAAAACTCTCTCATTACTACAAATATTAACTTAGCCCCCTGAAAGGAGCACTAATCCTTCCTAATGACCTAATCATGCCTTAATGGCCTATCTCCCATTGCAATGACAATTAAAATTCAGCCTAAGTTTCAGACAACCATGCTCAAACCATATCAAGGGTCTTGATTTTTTCCAAACAATTCTCTTCAAGTTCATTTGAATTTGATTTCACTCCATTGAAATATCCCTATTTATCAGAAATATTAAGGAGATCAGAGATGTTCTAGACCTACACCTGTCAAAAGCATCCCTTTGTACATCTGCATCCTCTGCAATGCACGTCTGGGCATGCAATTGCAATCAAAGTGCCATAGTGTGGCTTCCCTCGGCTGGAGAAAGGCAGTTGGGTGGCAGCTCCTCAGAACCCAGGCCCAAACATTGAACATAACCTGAAGCATGTGTGTTGCCAGCAAAGATGCCCTGAACCCCCACACTGAGGTTTCCATGGATTGTTCACTGGAGAGCTCCATAGGGCCTGTAGTACAGCCAGAACTCCCGGCTTTTCTTTGTAACTTATTCCAGCATAGTTCACATTACAATTGAAAATGTGTGAATCTCCCATCATAAACCTATAACCAAGGATGGTGGTCAAAGCTTATAATTACATGAGAGCTTTATGAATGAACTTCAAAAGACAAAAAAGATAAGCCACGGAAGGCAATCTTTTTCATTTACACATTATTCATTCATGCAGTCAATTCATAAATAAGAATTTATTGCCATTACTATTTAATTAAACACAAAGAGATCTGAGATGCCACACCAAGTATAGGATGCCATGCATCCTTTTCTTCCATCTGCTTTTCCATGATGCCCCTATGTAAAGGGAATGCACAGGATTTTCTGCATTCTTCCTTCAGCTCGTTGTTTCTTCAGATTTGGTGTGGTCACTGCTGGGTTCTTACCTGAAGAACCATTGGTATTCCTAAAGGTACATCCATCAGACCAGTTCCAGGATTCTTCATTTGGGAAGTCATCCAATCAATAGATTCTTTCTGATGAAAGAAGACATCATATGTGACAGCTCTTGGTGCAGTTTATGGCCAGAGGGAAAAAAAACTTCTAGGTCGGGAAAAGAATCGTGGTGTCTGGAAGAGAGATTAGTACAAAAACAGTGAAAAGAGTCTCTGGGCTTTCAGGATCCAGAGTCTTGACAATCTTGCGTTACTAATGAACTCTTGCCTTAATTTATTCAATGTTTATTTTAATTACGATAAATAACTCTGTGTCCTTGATCAATTCCCTTACTTACCATTAGTTTAAGTTGTACTTTTGCTGATTGTAGCCTAAAGACATTTGAAAATAACTATGCACCTTTCATGAATATTATAGCAGCTGAGTAATATCCTACATGGGTGTCCCCACAGTGATAAGACGGGTACTAATATGCTTATTGTTTGGGGTTTGTTGTGGAGATGGTTGCTGTTTGTTTATGGCTGAGAATCACTTCTCTTTGAGTGTGGTGAAAAGAGCATGTTGACTAGGATCTAAGAAACTTCCATAAATATTTGTAAAATTCTGTATATTCTATTTTTATCATACATGCAGTGACTTCTCTTTTATTTATTTACAAGGAGAGTGAGAGAGAGAATGAATGAATGAGCACACCAGAACAAACTTCAGATGCATATGCCACGTTGTGCATCTAGCTTTACATGGATACTGGGAATTGAACCTGGGCCATCAGGTTTTGCAAGCAAGCACTTCTAATGACTAAGCCATCTCCCCAGCCTTCTTATAGCCTTTTCTAAGTTCAAGAAGCTATAAAACTCATACACCACCTCTCAACATAAAAAGGTTCCTCACTGTATCTTAAATGCGCAGCAGGATGGTGTCGGGTAAAGAGCAGACCCCTAGCCCTCTTGTGAGGATAGTCCAAGTCTCTCTGGCCAGCAGAAGACGGGGCTCAATCGAGAAAAGATGAGGCGACAGCTGGACAATCACACGCAGCTGGGAGATGAGTCAGGGCAAATCTCAAATCTTTATTCCAGCATCCAACCTTATATACAATCCAAGGCTGCATTGTATAGCCTTATCTCTCTCAAAAGGAAGCTTAGCAAGCAGGAACAAGGCTACAGAAGCTCAGCAAGCAGGATTAAAGCTTATTAGCATTTACTTCTATCACCTCTGTCTCCTGGAGGCACAGGTGTGCTAGGATCAAAAGGCATGAATTACCATGCTGGAGCTTGAACAAAAAGGTGTAAGTCACCTCATCCAGCTGCATATTATATTCTAAAACTTAGCTCACAAGTCATTCAGCCAGGCTGGGACCCAACAGGATGGAGTCTGTTGCAGGCCAGTAGGGGAGAGAAACATGCACAGGCCAGGAAGCAACTCTGAGGAAGAGACAGTATGTTCTGCCTCACTCAAATCCCAGGCTACAACCACAGATAAGTAGAGCTAGTCAGAATGACACCATTATCAATAATATCAGGAAGAACTTATTGATCAATAGGACATGAAATAGTAAATATAATTTAATATAAAATATATAAATTAAAGGTCCTGTGTTATCAATGTACTATTTTGCTGTAATTTATTCAGCAGTTAGAACCTTTGTATTTGTGACAAATATTACAATATCTTGCTATAAGTTTTACATATTCCAGGAACCTTTAAAAGCTAAGTAAGTAAAAGGAGGGGCACATATATAGAAAATGGAACTTAGAGGCAGTGGAACTAGTCTATGTCAGATGAGGATATATGCTATCAAAGATCTCTCAAACTCATGGAATATATAATATCAATATGTAATATCAAGAAACAAGTGCTATTGTACATGATGGAGCCTCCATAATAATGATGAGTTAATGTGGACTCATCATTGTAATAGACTACTATTCTGGAGGGGATATTGATAATGGAATAGGCTGTACACAGGCTGAGAATGTGATATATACAAAACCTCGGTGCCTGCCAGTTTTGCTGAGAACCTAGAACAGCATTAAAATAACCTAGCAAATATATAATTATAATAAACAGAGCTCTCCAGTGGGCCGCCTTTGGAATACCTGCTTTCAGAGCATTACGTTTTGCTATTCTTCTTGAAATTTTTCAAAAATATATTTATTATTTATTTTTCAAGGAGAGAGAGAGAGAGAGAGAGAGAGAATGGATGCACCATGGCCTCTTATCACTTCAAATGAACTCCAGGTGCATGTACCATTTTGCGCACCTGGCTTTACTTGGGTACTGGGGAATAGAACCCATACAGTCAGGCTTTGCAAGCAAGTGCCTTAAGTGCTGAGGCATCTCTCCAGCCCTGCTGTTCTTTTTACTATATGACAGTAACCATTGATTCATAATTAAATATAATATATATGTGTGTGTATATATATGTATTATATGTGTGTACAGAGATAGTCACAGTGAAAGCACTGGATGCATTCTGCCCTTTCTTGTGACTCCAAGTGGTTATCATTAGGCCACAGCCATTGCTTGGGTACTTGGCATGCATGATGCTTGAGCTCAGAACTCAAACCAGCAAAACTGTACCCTATTTTAAAACCAATGACTGGGAAAATGGGCTAGAAATACAAAAATGAAATTTGCACACACCAAAAAAAAAGAAAGAAAGAAAAACAAACAGAATAGCCCCAGAATATAGAAAGCAAAGCTCAAATATGTTGGTAAATTAGAATGCAATTAAAACTACTACAAGATATCACATAACATCCATTAGATCTGGACAATTTTTCTGAATGTCTGGTAAATTCAAATTCTTCTGAGAATGCAAGAGATGCAGCTCTGACGCTGAGCCAGTAGGAATGTAGAGAACCCTACACATTGGTGAGCAAGCAGTGCTGAGGAGAACAGTGCCATCCTGAGACTTCACCCTCGAGAACCCTGTACATCAACCCTCAGGCAACATGAAATGTGTCTGTGCAGACAAACCGTTTCAAAGAAATAAACATAACTGTCCATCAAGAAAAGAATGGATTCATGAATTAGTCATTCCTACAGTGGCAGAGGATGGAAGTTAAAATGAACTAGACCTTCTTGATGCAGTAGCAGGCCTCGTTCTAAAGAAATAATGTTGAGTGTACATATCCTCTAGCTGGAGAATGCATACAACATGAAACAACTTATGTAACATGACTAACATAGAGGGATCCATCCCCAGGGCTCCCAAACATTGCCTTTGGGGGGCACATAGTATTTTACCATTTGGGGGTCTCCTTTGCATCTAGTCGTCTGCCATTATGGCACAAAGCAGCCATTGACCATACAAAAATGAACAACTGTCTATATTCCAATAAATCTTAATTTTAAAAACAGATGGCGAGCTAGATTTACCCCTCAGGTCTCAGTTTGCTGACCTCAACACTCTACCACTCTCCTCACAATATTTATCCTTTCTCATTTCTCCTGCCCTTTATTTATCCCATCATTGTGAAGTAGTGGTAAGATGCTTCAACTCTGGAGGCAAACCCTGCTCCAAATTCCAGGTGTTCCACAGCTGGCTGTGCCACCATATTTCATTAATCAAATGTCGTCCCTTACCTTTCTCATTTGTAAAATAGACTGTTGTCAACAGAGTATATCTCCTAGGGCATTATGAGAGTTAAATGAGTTAATTATTTGTAAATTTTTTATAACAGTGTCTGGGCATGGTAAGTGCTAAATCAGTGTTGGCCATACAATATAGCTGCAGAACTTTTATCAGTTTTATTCTGTTTAATTGTGTACATCAGCCATCTTCAGATTTTCTACAACAAAGTGATACTGAGTATAGGATCTACAAGTTCAGATTTGAAGCCCAAGAAGCAAGTTATCTGCTCACAAACAGTAAATTTATTAACCCTAAAGACGTAAGAAACTTTATTAAGTGCTTTAAAACCACGAATCAATCCTTGTCTATTAAATGAGGATAATAACCACCTACATCCTGCAAAGTGTTGTAAAAGCTAAGCTATTGGATGCAAAGAACCTTGCTTAGAATGTGGTAAATATTCTAATAATAGCCACGAGAGTCACTGATCATTGTGAAACGGTAGTTCACAGGAAAAAGCAAGATGTAAAATCCTGAGCTACAAACTTGAAAACTTAAACAGCTTTAGAAATAAAAATGCAGCACTGGAGAGATGGCTCAGCAGTTAAATGCAGTTGCTTGCAAAGCCTGACAGCCCGGGTTGACTCCTTAGTACCCATATAATACCTGATGCACAAAGTGACCCATGTGCTCGGAATTCATCTGCAGGGATAAGAGGCTCCGATATGTCTGTTTTTACTCTCTTCCAGATAAATAAATGGATACTTAAAAATATATTAACTTTGTGACATGGCACAAAAACTTGTTATCTCTTGTGTTGGAACTAGTACCTGTGGGAGAGATAGTTGTAAAAGTTATCTGCAAGCATGAGCCTGCTGGACTCCCAGTGAGTCGCAGACACAGGAAGCCTGCAATGGGATGCTCTTGTGCAGATGTGAGCCATTTCCCCAAAGTTTGCCTCCATGTTCCCTACTTGCACAAGATGGCCACTTCTCTCACCCAGGAGCCTAAAGCACAAAATGCTGTGTGCAAGGAGAGCAGGGCTTACCTAAGGATTACTTATTCTCCTCTGGAGCCCTTAGCTACACAGCCTTTAACAGATTCCAGCTACCAACCTGCTCACTGATCAGAAAACTCAACTGGGAGGTATGGTTGGCCCATGGAGAGAAGCCGGTGCCTCTCCTAGTGAGCTCATCCTTCTGCCTCCTTCCCTCCCCCCAAGCCCTGCTCACTCTTCTGACCTCCACTGGACACTGTGACATTATACTAAATGCAATCCTCGTCAACCCTCATCTCCCAATCCACTTCTGGAGCATCCAACATAAAATATGCTCTTTTATTCCATGGAAGGCCCATGGAAAGACATGAATCTAGGAGCCCCGTGCTGGCCAGTGTGGCAGCCACAGTCACATGTAGCCACCAAGAACCAGAAATGTGGTCAATGCAAACTTAAAAACCTTATGAATCATAAAATCCACACCACATTTCAAAAGCTTACCATGTCAAATAATAGAGAATATCTCATTAATAATTGGTTACATGACTGATACAGGTTGAGGCTCCCTTACCCAAAATACATAGGGTCAACCAGTTGTGCTTCTGATGCTGGACTTTTTTCTGATTTCACAATATAATGAGAAATCTGGGAAATAGGATTCAAGTCTAAGCATAAAATTAATTTGTTTCATTCTTAACATATGCATAGCCTAAAGATAATTTTATAGTATATGGTTTCAATTTTATTTACTTATTATGTGCATGTGTATGAGTGCGTATATGGGCACTCCAGGGTCTCCTGCTGCTGCAGATGAACTCCAGAAGCATGCACTGCTTTGTGTCTGACTTTCCATGTGTGCTAGGGAATGGCACCTGAGTTCTAGCAGGCTTTGCAAACAAGTTCGCTATCTTCCCAGACCATTATGGGATATTTTATTGCATCTGCATTTCAACTGCAACACAACACATGAGATAAGATTTCACTTGACATGCCATAGACATGTTCAAAAAGTTTTCGAGTTTGAATTTTTAGAATCGGTATGACTGCTACTAATGTCTTTGAAATGAAATGTCAGAGAAACTAATATCACATTTCTTTTCATTTGTTAAAATTTGTCTAATAGAAAATTCTAAATTAAGTGGGACATGGTAGCACTCCTTTGACCCCAGTTCGGGGCTAGCCTGGGGCTAATTAGTGAGTTTCTGGTCAACCTTGGATATAGTAAAACCCTGCCTCAGAAAAAAATTCTAAATTATGTATGACCCACACTATATTTTCACAGGAATAGATATATTGGAAGTCTTAGTTTTGACCTAAATAATCAGACTATGTTAAATCTCTCCCAAAAGTTTTTTTCTTTTCTATCTGCTTTTGATATGGAATTAACTCTTCTCAGTCAATAGCCATGTACATTGACTTCTATTCTAAACATGTTTGTTGATGCATAAAGTTGTTATGAAACCAGAAATGCATAATATTTGACCTTTACTCTAAAATATACTTTATAAGGAATCTCTCTTTAAAACCAGTAACAGTTTATATTACTTAATTTAAAATGATCTAATTTTAATAAAATCGATTTCAAAATCGTTGCAAACCTTTTCTTGATGCTTCTTTGTAGGCACACCACATTTGGTAGCAAATAACTTGATCTTCCTGCCACAGCTGCCCTGTGCTCTTTTCTAAGTTCTCAGCCTACAATCAATAGAGGTCAAGGTTTCAGGATTTTTCACCTCCACTTCCACAGCTTCCTAAATGACCTCTTGTTCTTCACTTTCTCAGCCTCAAATTCATCCTTTTGATTATCTGACAATGTTACCAGATCATCTCCCTAATGGTTAATGCATCCTCTGCTCTCCTCCCTGCCCCTCATGAAGAGCTTTTGGTGGTATTACATTTCTGCTCCATTATCAGTAGACATCTGAGCAGACATTAAATGTTGTTCTACTCTGACCCTCAGTGCTACTTTTTAGCTGCAACTTCTCTCGTTTTTCTAATTCCTATTAGACATTCTCTTGCTCCTTAGAACTTCCAATACACTTGCTAACCTCTTGTTCTTACAGTGTCCTCTCCAAAGAAATCCATCATCGCTTCCCCATCATTCTAGGCCCATAGTTACTCTGGTCTCATTAAAAAATGTTATTTTATTACAACAACTATTAGTGACTTATGTCTGAAAGCACAAAACAGCCACAATTAAAAAATACTACACACAAAAAAACAGTAAACCGATTAGTAGAAATATAGTAAAAATGAGTTTTGACTAAAAGAGGAGCAGAAGTATCAAAGAATATAAAACCAACAAAATCCCAGCAGGAAATCCTCACCTACAAGTAAATAAATGTAAATGGGGAACATTCTCGAGTCAAAAGACACAAACTGACTAAATATACATCAAAACCAAAACCCAACAATATATGGCTTAAAAGAAACACTTTAGTCGTATGGCTACATATTAACAAAGAGCATGGGATCAAACGCATATTGCAGGCAAATTCTGGACAGAACTGACTAAGCATGCCTTTAACTATATCAGACAAAATAGATTTTTAAGTTCAAAAACTGAAAAAAGAGACAAAGAAAGCCATTGTATTATGAGGATCAACTCAACAAGAGGATTTAACAATCTTAAATACATATGTAGCCAACAACCTGAGAAAAGCTAAAACTTTTAAAAAAAAGCATATATCAATAGATATAGAAAGGGTATAGACTAAAATATGGTAATTATGGTACATCAGATATTATTTCATTAGGGAGAGATCCAAAGCCGGGGAGAGATGGTTCAATAGTTAAGGGGCTCGCCTGCAAAGCATAATGACCTGGGTTTGACTCCCTAGAGCCCATGTAAAGCCAGATGCACAAAGTGGCACATGCATCTGGAGTTGTTTGCAGTGGTTGGAGGCCCTGGCACACCCATATATTCTCTCTCTCTCTCTCTCTCTCTCTCTCTCTCTCTCTCTCTCTCTCTCTCTCTCTCTCCTAACTGCATGCAAATAAATAAATAAAATCTAGGAACCACAAATGAGAGAAAGCATACAATATTTATTTTAAAAAAGAAAAAGGAAAGACCAAACCCACTACAATACTACCAGATGATCAACTGTCAATTTTATCATTTTCACTTATAGAAGAAAAATCATGTATAATATATCAATATTATCATCAAGAACGGAGTCTCATCCATCTTTTTGCAAACTTGCTATTTTCCATTTTCTTAAAAGTCACATGAGGTGACTAGTGATTTTTGTAGGTAGGAGTGAAGATCTAGAGAGAAGTGAGAGATTAACAGGATTTGGAAGACTACAGAGGACTATGAGAAACTTCTAGAACTATAGTTAACATTTACATGTCTAGTATGTAATTGCTTTCGCATGGGTAGAAAAGTAGAAAGATGATATTTGTAGTTCTATTGAAAAATATATATACTATATTTTAAACTTCTAATATTTATATTTCAACAAAAATAGTAAAAGGTGTTCAGTTTCTGAAGCATAGCAGTTTCTGATCAATGAGGATTAAAAAAGCAGAAAAAACTGATTTATGTGTAGAAAATATTCTTATGCAAAGAGTCATCACAGAGATTTGAATGTAATTATGTCATTTTTACCAAACAAAAGTGGGATAGCTAGGAACTCGTTCCTACCCCCACTGAAATAATCTGCCCTTCCAGAAGCCATGCTGAAAACATATCTAAGGACTGAGAAGGATTTAAACTAATGAAACTGTGATTTTCATTTTTTAGGAATGGACAAATGAGGTTTTCAGCTTGGCAACAAACCTGCTGGCCCAAAACATGTCTAGGGACGCATTTCTGGAAAAAGCGTAAGTCATTCTAATTTTATTGCTAAGGGTGTTGCTTTTTCTGAGTCAGTTTCCTCTCTCCTTTGTGAGGCTTTTGTTTATGCTGCCCTGGCTTCTCACATTCATAAACATCAATTTCCCTTTGGGGTTTGTTAGAGAACTGATACCTCCACTGTTCAGAGATTTGGAAGCCTTCCACATAAGATCGCTCTTTCCTCCCCGCATGGGCTGAGCTTGCCCGACATTGATGCCTTTGCCACACAATGAGGATACTTCCAAACCCTGGCAGCTGCCTCTGTCTCCTCATTTATGAAGCTGAGAAAGAGAATGAAGAGCAACTTGTCCTGGGTCCTCTAGAGTCCGAGATCTCTGAGGTGCCATCTCTAAGAGATATAAATTCCTGTCTGCTAAATCAATAGGCTGATGTCATGACCCCAGACCTGAGAGACTATCAGAGCAAGAAGTAAGGAAAGAGAAGGAGACAGGCTGCAGAGGAAAGAGCAGAAGGAAAATGCGAGGGAAAGGAAAGCAAAACAGGTTAGCCCATCGCTCTGGAATTACATCAGCTTTTCTAAAAATTAACTGACCAAGGAAAATAATAGTGCCTGCCAGATGAGCAGCAAGGGTCTGCTTGTGTTCCTTTTGGAATCTGTGGTGGCTCAGAGGTTGGGAGACCTTTAAATCTAACCCACAAGCAGAAATATTAAGTGCTCCTCTGTTTTACTGAACAGATTTCTGTCTTCCCTCTTGTTATGGAAAACAGACCCCATCATTCCAGGCTTCAGCCACTTGTCTTTGAACTCCTTTTACTTCAGTTCACAGGTTTTCACTGAAATGATTCTTCATGGGATAATCTCCTGCCCTATTTTGTTACTCTAAGAATTCTTTCAACATGCCTCCTTGTCTTTCCTTTCTCCTGTATCTGATCTTACTATACTTTGTCCAGCAAAGACTTCTAGAATGTCTGTTCTTCCAGGAGATGCTAATGGAAGGGGACATGGAAGAAAATAAAATGTCCTAACTGAGATACACCAGGGTAAAACTGGTTAACTATCATTATTTCATGCAGATGTCTACTCCACATGAGTGTCTGTATCCCCGTTAGAGTGTGATTTTGATGGACATATTATCAGTGTTTGAATTCTGTACAGTAGCATTTCAAGTTTCCACACCCATCTGCAGTGGTTGAGAATTCTGCTGCCCCAGCTCTCTACCTTTATGCCCATAAGCAGAGGAAGAGATAATATAGTTCTTATATCCCTATAGTGGAATTTCCAGACATAATCTATGACAACTATATGCAAAATATAAATAGATCTTAAGAACATAATGCTGAGGGCAGGAAGCCAGATACAAAGAATATGAGCCCATTTTGGTAGGTATGAAAACAGGTAAAAAACGATCTATATGGTTTTTTAAATTTTTTATTTATTCATTTTCAAGCAGAGAGATACAGAGAGAGAGAGGGAGAGAGAGAAGGAGAGCACCAGGGCCACCACCATGTGGGTCTGGCTTATGTGGGTACTGGGGAATTGAACCAGGTCCTTAGGCACTGGAGGCAAGTGCCTTAACCGCTGAGCCATCTCACCAGCCCAATCTATATGGTTTAATGTCGGGATGATGGTTACTTTGGGGATACAGACTCTGAGAGAGAGCCTGAGGGTGCCTTCTAGGATGCGACTAGTGTGACAGCATTCCATTTCTTCATCTGTGCGACAGTTTGGAGATGGGAGCAATGTGTACAGATTCAGCACACTGCACATAAGCATGGGCCCTTTTTTGTATTATATTTATCAGTACTTTTTAAAATTTAAATTTTTGCTCTTCTGATTCTCCAACAGATATACTAAACTTAAGCTACAAGTCACTCCAGAAGGACGCATTCCTCTCAAAAAGTAAGCATTTTCCTTTATCCTGAATCTGTGCCACGGGTCTGCTGTGTCCCCCCCCCCCCCGTGGGAGCATGGAAATGTCCTCCTGTGTGCTGTCCTCACACCAAAGCAGGTGCTTTCCTCACCGCACTTCCCTGGGTCACCCTTGCCTGTGGTAGCATTTTTAAGAGGAGTAGCGGGGGTGACAGGAAGGGAACCTCAGGGCCTTTATCTCAAACTTCATCACTGACTTACATCGTTCTGAGAGTGTAAACTGGGGGACCTCGATGCCTCTTGTTGTCACTATGGCTTCAAGCATTAGGCAGAGTTAGTAACATCCAGTGCCCAGAGTAGCCAGGCAGGACTTAAGTGACAAAACAGAGTAGAAGGGGGAAGATGGCTCCAGAGCAGAATTGGTCTATGGACAATGACACCCTCCACGTCATACCGTAACCCGTGGGAGTGGTACACACCAGGTACAAAATTATCTAATTAACCATAAACCCAAGTCATTATAAGAAATTGCCCAGAACTAAGTTCTGTTTTTAAATCCAAATTATTAACCAACAAATGTACATCTTTAGTTCATATTAGCCAAAATTCTTTAAGCTTTGATTTATAAACTATCAATGAGTTTCTGATAATAAAAATTAAATTATTCATAATAGAGTAGTCACTTTGGGGCCATACCTAAGAACAAGGAGACAAGGTTGGGAAAGTTCTTTATGTTAATGTTTAATATTTGAGTGTAGTTAGTTAATGCAACAGCTTTTAATTGGCTCACCTCACTGGCTCAGAATATTGATTTTCTATTAGACACAGTAATTTCTGAAAGGACACCTGGAGAGCTTGAGAACAGAGATGCAGATGTGTGCTGGGGACAGATGTCGGTTCCCTGTGTAATGAGGAAATGGTGACGAGGTTGGGCTCAATGGAGTGTTTGTAAGGTGGGGAGCCATTCTGCCTGGTAATCAGCTCTCACCTCTGTGTTTTCACTTCACAGCATCTATCGCTTGTTCTCTGCAGACCGGAAGCGAGTGGAAACCGCATTGGAGGCTTGTAGTCTTCCATCTTCAAGGGTGAGCACGGTGGTTGACTGTCAGAGCACCACACAACAGCTCTTAGTAATTCTTAGCACGCACTGCCCCAGTGTTGCCGAGACACAGCTTATATGATTAAGAAACTCATTATCCAGTGGTGGTGGTACAATGGTGGTCACACCACATTAGTCAGTTGGCAGGGGCACAAGGGTCGCCAGAGCTCTGTTATAGCCCAACTGTCTCTCACCAAATAAAACCACACGAAGAAGAAAAAGAGGAGGAGGAAGAAGTCCATAACTTGTTAATATCTATTAATCTAATAATATATAATACCATTGTTAAAATCTTTCATGCTCATAAACCTCGAATTTTAATCTAGAATGACCCTTTTTTTAAGAAAAAGAAAATTAAAAAAAAATTTTTTTTAAAAAAAGAAAGAAAATTAGCTGAGCATGGTAACCTATGCCTATAATCCCATCATGTGGGTGGTAGAGGCAGAAGGATTAGAAGTTCAAGGACAGTCTCAGTCAGACAGGGAGTTCAAGGTCAGTTTGGGATGATACATGAGACCCTGTCTTGAAGGAAGGAAGGAAGGAAGGAAGGAAGGAAGGAAGGAAGGAAGGAAGGAAGGAAGGATGGAAGGAAAGAAGGAAGGAAGGAAGGAAGGGAAAAGAAAAGAAAAGAAAAGAGAAAAAAAGAAAAGAAAGAAAAAGAAAAAGGCTAACATCATCAGTAATGCAGACTGGAGTTGTAGCTCTGTACATACAAGGATTTGATCTCCGGCGTTGCAACAAAAAAAGAAGAAAGGAAGGAAGAAGGAGGTCAATCCTACCATATATATAAAACTAACAGAATGATCAGCATTATCAAGAAGAGATTTCAATTTGGATTTGAACCTGTCATTTTCATTTCCAACAAAATTGTTCTTGATATCTCTTGAGATATTGATTATATTGATTGTAAAGCTGTTATGTTTACAAATAAAGCTTTTTTAGATTTATCAGTTACATAAGAAGCAGTTGGCCCGGCAGTACATGTAATAAACATAGTATAAATGCTCTGCAAGGCTTGCTGGAAGGGTTAAACAGAGAGGGTTGCAGGATCAATATAGTGTGGAGTGGAGGTCACCTACTTGGTTCACAGGAGAGGACAAGCAGACTTGCATTCCACACACACTAGCCACGGAGAACAATGTACCTGGTTTCCACTGACTTCTGTATCAATCTCTAATGATTCATTACTATTTCTTTTGAGAGTCTTACCTGAACCCTGGCTCCCATGGCATAGATGGAGCTTGCCTTCCTATCATATTTACTCTAGTATCTTGGCAACAGCTGTAAGGCTTCTGTAAGGTCAGCACTGACTGTACACAAAGCCTCTGGAAAGCAGGCCAGCCATGTTCGCCTTGCACAAATGAACCTGGAAATTGTTCTTCAACTTGTGATTAAATTATGAAAAAGTGCCAAGTAGTTCTTATTAAGCTCATTAGCCAATTCTTACTACAACTTTAAAAAATAGTAGGAAGAGGTGGGGAGAAGATAGCCAGGTATGGTGTCACACGCCTGATAACTTCAGCACTCAGGAGGCAGAGGCATAGAAATCATTACAAGTTTAGAGCGAGCCTGCTCTATATACCAAGTTCATGACAGCCAGGGCTATAAAAACAAAACAAAATTAACAATAACTGAGATGAATCTTTGGGAGATCACAGGACTAGTAGCCCTATGATACCATGTTTATTCTATTAGTACAAAAAGACTATTACTAAAAATAATAAATAAAAAGACTATTGCTGCTGCAAAAACTGGGCCATGGCACAAAGGCTCTGCAAAGTAGATTTTCTTTTCTTTTCTCTGAGTTTCTTTCATTCTTTTCTTTTTGAGGAGAGGCAGCGCGGGGATCAAACCCCTCTTTCCCACTGAGCTACTTCATCGGCCCTGTTCTTTAATTATGATAAGCAGAGTAAAGTGATTGAACCTACTTACTGTTGCCCTTCTTTTACATGCTTTGGGGTAGCAAAGATACAACCATGATGATCTTGGCATTGACCATCAAATATATTTGGAGTTCTTACCATATATCCAAAGATCCTGAGTCCATGTTGGCAAATAAAATGAAGCCCTGGTTCTCAAAGACTGTAAAGTGTTCTGAGGGAATTGGTAAGTAAGTCATCAGCAAATTTATTTGCAAGTATAGAGCAATGCAATTAAAAATAGAATTTAATCCTGCCACTTACAGTAAGGGAAGATCAATCCAGGAAAAAACAAGTGTGCACAGAGCCCCAAAGCTGAGAAGAATTTACTCAGTTTGAGCAACTGAGAAGGCCACTGCATTCAGAGAGATGGGCTTGCAAGGATAGTCAAAGAACATTTTTTGTCATGTCTGATTCTAACTTTCCTGGATAAAAGCTTGAAAAGGATTTTATTGAAACAGGACGATCAAAAAACCTAGGTTAGTAATATACATCTTGCTAAGTCAAGGGGGGATAAAAAAATAAAGCCGCATAGAAAAAATCTAATCCATCAGTCAATCCTGTATAAATTGCAATTTTCTAAACAATTGGCTTCTGACACTGCAGTCAATAAACATAAATTGAGTCTTTATAATTCCCCAAGTCATTATAGGCTCATCGTCAGAAATCTACTAGAGACACTTTAGAAGGAAAATGAGATGCAAATAGCAGACATTATGTTTAAATTAGAAAAAGTACTTATGTTTAGCAAATTAAATGCAATGACAATTTTCTGACAACACAAAAAGTTATCAAAAAATATAATAAAACTCCATCATATTTTGAAAGATCATCATTCATAGTAAAGTTTACTTTATTTGGAAGACTTTTAGAATTTGAATGCTTTTTCAAAAATCCAAAGAATATGGGAACACAATCAAACAGCTAGCCCTACAAAAATGAGTCTTTTTCCTAACCAGTCATCATTTAAACTTGACTTAATTGTGTTCTCTAAATAGATACTTTACCAGAAATACAGTGGATATCCTGTTGAGATTTTTTTTAAACATTATCTTTGTGCACATTGTTAAGGATAATTAATGCACTTGAACTTGGACCCTGGCTGACATGGGAATAACATTCCTTCAGAGGGGGAATCCTTTGGAGATTATAGCTGCTAGACTCAAGTTACCCTAGTTGTTAAGACTGTACCTAAAAAGAGTCAAAGCAATTTCTGCTTTTCTATTAATAAACCAAACACATTTTCCAATGAGAACTTGGATAACCTTCATATATTCAGAAAATTACTACTGTACCCACAAGCTTTCTAAGAACTGAAAGTAAGTTTTCGCCACCAAATCCCCTTAATTTAAGGCTTATTAACTTGAAAAGAGATTGGTGACATTTGGAGTTGTATTATAGTCTTGCCATTGTCTTGTTGCATTTTAATGAATAAAAAGGATTAATCCATATATTTTTTAAATACAGAGTTTTGTTTACTATAGTGGATGTACATATTCCATTTCCCTATGTATCGTATATGTATATAAAGGCTACTATATGTATCATTAAGGAATACTGTGAATAAAGTTTATTAAAGAACATCACAATATAACTATAGTTTATTGCCTTTCTACTTCCTGGAAATAAGTCAGAAATATACTCATTTCTGCAGCAGTGATAGTTAATTTTGCTAACATCAAACTCTGCTTTAAACCTCCTAAGTACTCAGTGCATGATGAGCAATGTATTTTCAGTTCTTTCAGGGACACTGTTTAATTCAACTTTTTTTTTAGTTTTAGGATAAGGATTTTTTTTTGAAAACCATTAAATGTCTGAATGTACTGTGAAATAATCACTGACATGTCCAAAAATATATGGACAGATGTTATTAGAATCTGCTTTAAAAAAAAACAGTTTTAAGTCACAGTGTTGAATGTTTAATATCTGTTCATCAGGGAACTACCTTTTTAAATATGCAAATGTATAAAGAGAAAGTATAAACGATTATCAGGATTATCAGTTGTGGAACTGAGTAACTCAGACTCAGAACGCTGCCACCCCTGCTAGACACGGACCAAATGTGGCACCTTACTGTTTGTATCTGTGACAGGAAAATGATGGCAGTGAAGTTTCACAGAGTGGGTCTAAGGGGTAAAATAAAACATTCAAGTTCATGCACTCATATTTTGACACATAAATAATATTAATTCTTGTTACCTTTTTGAACATATATTCATATCATATATAAATATTCTATATATTGTGTCATATTTTTTCTTTTCTTACTATAACTTGATATTTAGATGCAATGTATAAGTTCTTTAGAATCTCAAAATATAAATGCCAGTAGTTGTATCAAAAATTGTAAATATCTTTTCCCTGTTTAGATTCCTCATATGCATATAACTAAAACAGTTTCATTTTTCACAGTTGCTGATTCTTTTTAGTCTCTAAGTTAAATGGGTGTTGTTCAGATCATAATGTTTCAAACTACACTTAATCTTCTTAATTTACTTCCAAAATTTCAAGCACAGCAGCAAAAAATAACCACTATGTACTTTATCTTGGATCCCTGAGGTGAGAGCAGGTCTTGAATTCAACACAAGGAAACCTAAAATCTAATTTCATCTCCTAGGTTCACCCAACAGATATTAAGTCTCTATTGCATACCAGGCACCTTGCACAGAATTTAAAGGAACTAGGTTCCAAAATTGACCCTTCAGTCAAAAAAAAATCACAGACAGTAGAAAAATCAGAAATGTACAATATAAAGGTAAGCAATCATGAAAGTATAAAACGGTGAATTGTGGAAACAAAACAAATTTATATGATCATGAGCCAATGTGGCAGGAAGGGGTTCACAGAAAATACATGGACACATGACCTTAAAGCACGCTGGACTTTGGGGGATCCTTTTTTCAAAAGGTTGAAGTGAACCTGTGTCTTCTACTTTACAAGTTACAAGTTAGTAACAAGAAGCATGTGACTGAGCTGTGTGAATTTCAGCCACACCCTTAGCTTTTCAGTAAATCTCTCTCCTATGCCCTTTCTCTGTAGTTTTTAGTAATGCTCATTTATTCTAATTGCTTGCTACAAAATAATTTTTATCCCATTTTCACCAACTGACCCCAAAGACTTTGGGGCATCATCAGTGGTCAAGCTGCATAAGGGAATAATGAGCTAAAAAAAAAAACCAAAAAAAAAAACACAGCTTAACTGAAATGATTTCTTGTGCATATGCTGAGTCTCATCAGGCAATGAGAATAATAGTGTGTTCATTCTAATTATCGCATTAGTATGTCCACTGATAGATGAACAGAGGTTCATTTGCTAAAACAGGGTTTTCTATGAAATCATGTGCCTGAACATTTATATGAATGAATGTAGTTGATTTTCCAAAGGAGTATACTATGCAATCATTGTTACCCATTTCCACCATTTGGATGGTGATTCATTTAATATTTATAGTGCACCTACCGTGTTGCACCCTGGAAGCTGAGCAGTTAACAGCATGTCTGTTGGAGTTTGTGCTCATCTGTAGGTAGACAAGCAGTAGAGAGAATTCTACAGCTCAGCACACAAGAGAGTTAGATGGGAGGTGAACCATGAGACAAGCAGGGTGTAAGGGGGAGACTTGAAAACAAGAAGCCACTAACATAAAGGAAGAAAAATGTTAATATCCTAGAATAAGATCAGTTTATCTGTCTGCTAGGTGAGGTTAGAGAGAGATGACTTAAGCTGCATTTAGAAGAGAAGATTGAAAAACATACTCGGGATTCTTAAATGAAATAAAGTTGTGTGCACTTGAGTTAGCCAGCAACACCACTGAATATTTTCTTTCAAATGATTTTAAGCCATTGTATTTCCTGTGTCTCTGGTAGTTAAGGTATTTATTGCTGGACAGAAAACTAGAGTTTTGTGTGTGTGTGTGTGTGTGTGTGTGTGTGTGTGTGAGAGAGAGAGAGAGAGAGAGAGAGAGAGAGAGAGAGAGAGAGAGAGAGAGAGAATGGAATTCTCTAGCCAATGGCCTTTTTTAAAATAAATCAAATAGTATTCTGGAAACCTATTTACAGGTTACACATATCCCCATATTTTTCTTTTCTTTTTTCTTTTTCTTTTTTTAAAAATTTTAAAATATTTTAATTTATTCATTTTCAAGCAGAGAGATACAGAGAGAGAGAAAGAAAGTAAGAGAGAGAGAGAAAGAATGCACCAAGGCCACCCACCACCTTGTGGGTCTGGCTTATGCAGGTACTGGGGAATTGAACCCAGGGCCTTGGGCACTGGAGGCAAGTGCCTTAACCGCTGAGTCCCTATCTCCAGTCCCTATCACCATTTTTGACACTTTTTTAATTTTTATTTTTTATTAAGTAGAAACTTTGCATGCACTAATGATGATATAATAATGATATAATAATGGTACCTCCATTTCCTTCCTCCCTGCCCCCATGCCACTGTGGGCCCTCCTCAGAGGTATGCACTGGGTATTGAGGACTATGTTTTTTGAGCAGCAGATCATTTGGGTGGGGGAGCAATGCCTCTAGATATTCCCCCACCATGGCTCTTACAATCTTTCCTCCGCCTTTTCGGCAAAGTTCCCTGAGCCATAGTGGGTGAGTTTTAAGTCTTCTTCAGTGTTGAGCTCATAGCAGCTTCTAGATTTCTGCATTTTTATGACCACAAAACACCAATGAAACAGTCCATGAGAATTTCACATTACTCTCAGATTTGTCACCTTGCTGTTCATGCTTTTAAAATATGTGTCTGAGCAGCCGACGTCTACAGATGTAAAGATTTCTGCTGAAATGATTCATGTTCTCGTGTATTGTTTAGTTTTTTTTAATTCTATTTTACAAAATTTTGTTTTCCTTTCTCTAAATGGGTTAAGTAAAGGAAATATGACTTCCCTCATTCACTCCACAAATGTGGGGCTCCTACTATGTGCCAAGTGGTGAGCTAAGTGTTCTTATTTGATAGCAAGCAGTGTACAATTTTAGACAATGACATAAAAATTTCTATAAAAATACACTCAAAGCATATGAATATGGTTAAAAGGAAGGGTGTTTTCTTTGCTTTAGGGGTTTGACAATAAAAATAATCATGTAGACACGTACCTGAAACAGGAAACTGCATGAAAAATGCCCTTCCTGCTACTAAAGGCTTGAATACATGCTTCCGATTTCCATGGCAGCCCAAACAAACAGAAAACAGGAGCCATAGAAGTAGTCTCTTTGTATTGATGACTTGCTTCCCAAACAACAGGAGCAGAAGTAGTCGGTGGCAGATAGTGACAGGCACTGTCCTACTTACGAAAACTGCTTTACAACTGATTAGATCATGGAAACCAAAGGGAAGTGTTTGAAGAGAAATGACACAAATTGCAATTTGTGTTTTCATTTTGACAATGTCTGTAGGTTCATCACTTCAAAAAATAGTCATTCATAAAACTAATAAAATACAGTGTGGACATACTTCATGGCACTGATCTGTATACTTAAAATAATCAAAATGGAGTTGGGGCATGGTGGTGCACGCCTTTAATTTTAGCACTTGGGAGGCAGAGGTAGGAGGACTGCTGTGAGCTCAAGTCCAGCCTGGGACTATGGAGTGAGTTCCAGGTCAGCCTGGGCTAGAATGAGACCCTGCCTCAAAAAATTAAAATGGTAAATTTTAAAGATACGTATCTTCTATAACAATTTTTAAAAAGAAAAAGATACATGCTGGCTGGAAGGAAGGGAGGAAGAAGGAGAGAGGAGGAAGGAAGGAAAGAAGGAAGGAAGGAAGGAAGGAAGGAAAAAAGGAAAGAAGAAAGAAAGCAAGAAAGAATGAAAGAACAAAAGAAAAAAGAAAGAAAGGAAAGGAAAAAAGAAAGAAAGAAGGAAGGAAGGAAAGAAGGAAGGGAGAAGGGAAAAGAAAGGAGGAAAGGAAAGAAAGGAAAAATAAAAGCAAGATAAAATTTTTGATAACAGATTCCATCAGAAAGACCTAGAAAAGGTCTGACTTGTCTATTTAGGAAATGGACTTAACACCTATTTAACAGGAGAAAATTCTTAAGTTTTAATTAAGATTAGAATGCAACGGAAGTATTGAGGTAATGTATCAGTGGGTGAAGTGCTTCCCACACCAGCATGTGGACCTGAGTTCATTCTCGGTACCCACTAAACAAGTGCCAGGAGTGGCAGTGCATGTCTGTAATCCCAGTGCCGGGGAGACAGAGACAGGAGGATCCCCCAGTCTGATCTAACTGATGAGCTCCCAGACAAGAGACCCTTTCTAAAAAAGGCAAAAAAGGTGAATAGTGTTCATGAGAATACTTTATTGTCCTTTAGTCTACCCATAGGCGTGCACGCACACACACACACACACACACACACACACACACACACACACACACTCGGGGAAAAGGAAAAGAAAATAATATTAGCACTCAACATCAAGTTCCACATGAATTCTACAGTTGGCCGAATAGATGCATTCTGGGTGTTTACCCTGGTCCAGAAGAAAGAAAAAGAGAAGGGAGAGAGGGAGGGAAAGAAATGGGCTGATTTCTGACCTTGTTGTTTATTTCACAGAATGAGTCCATACCTCAAGAGGATTTCACTCCAGATGTGTACAGAGTTTTCCTGAACAATCTTTGCCCCCGACCTGAAATTGATAACATCTTTTCTGAATTGTAAGATGATTTGTTTTAATCCACCGTTTCTCTATTTACATTGATACTAGGATAGCTCAGGCAGGTACTAGGGAGAGATGGAGATGGAGGAGCCTCACATACCATGTCAGAAAGCAGGGCTGGGTGGTATGGTGGATGTGATCATGGTCCTGACGTGCAACCACTGTCTTACTGAGCAGATGTTTACCATGACAGATTGCAGGGTGTCATGTCATCTTCTTCCTATGCTCTGATGGCTCTGTGTGGTGTGAAGATTACAGGTAGAACAGGAAGGCGTGTGGGTGTGCAGGAGACAGACGCATGCAGTAGAAAGACCTCAGCAACTCCTATTTCTTTGACCCACCTTAGTGAAAAGAGAAAATGGGATTACTAAGAACACACCCAGATGAAATATTATTTTATTTTCTGGGAGAAATTACAAATATATGTAGGCATCATTTTTAAAGAGACATACAGCCAGTAAATCAAAACATTAAGGCATATGGGGAAAGTAGCAATATACATTTATTGATATGCCAATATTTACAGAACGGCAGAAAGTCAATCCAAAATTGGTAAGCAAAGTAAAGAAAGAGGCAGGCCGACCACGCAGTGCTGCTGAGAATGACCATGCTTGCTGCATATTTTTGCTTATGATGTTCATCACCACCAAATACTTATTGAAGGTTCACCATTGCTCTTATCTTTGGGTTGCCAACAAATTTGAGATGGGTAATTTGAACCACACTATTTGATACCTATCATGTTTTAGGGACAAAGTAAGACTGTGCATTAACCTTTGATTCAACTCTCATCGTAAATTATCGTTACCATGATTAAAAGCAGGCTGGGTCAGGAGCTCACCTTGACTTTGGGGCTAGCTAAAACTACATACCTACCAGGTCAGCCAGGAGTATATAGTGAGACATTGCCTCAAAAAATATTTTGGACTCAGGAAACTATAACTTTAATAAAAGAAAAAAAAAAACTGCTTTGTAGGGTTTTTTGATTCTGTTAAAGAAGTAAATCAGTAATACGTACGACTTCAAATGAGTAATGGTATATGGAAGTTTAATGGCAAATTTTATCATTTTAGTGTTATATAAACAAAAACCCATCCATCCCTCTATGCTCAATTTAGAGTGGGTCCTTGCACAGACTATTGAGTGTTGTGCAAGTATGTATTCTCTTGGACACCGGAGTCTTTCCAAAGGTGTTAGAAATGAGTGAGGCTGATTACAAAAGATGCTTGTAGCCCATAGAGCTACAAGCAATATGGTGAACCACCACCATTTTTAGAGCAAGGTAGAATTACTGTGTAGTGTACACTTTTTAGGTGTGGGAGGATTATTTTTACCTGTAGGTAAATGCATAAGACTTGGTGGGGAAAATACCATAATTTCTTGTTTTTCAATTATCTTTAGCGGTGCCAAAAGCAAACCATACCTAACTGTAGACCAGATGATGGATTTTATCAACCTCAAGCAGCGAGACCCCAGGCTGAATGAAATACTTTACCCACCTCTGAAACAAGAGCAAGTCCAAGTGCTGATTGAGAAGTATGAGCCCAACAACAGCCTTGCCAAAAGAGGTCAGTATGCTCTGCTACACACCACTGACAAGCCTCTGGTTACCATCAGGAGTGGGTCACACTCTGGCACTTGGGAGTCACAGAAGGAATAGATCATTTCCCCCATTGTATGCCTGCTTTGCTTCCTGCCCCTTTGTCATTTCCTTTGTTGTTATGCCTATATATGTGGGTTGCGTATCTTTTAAGTGCCTCGTCATTTGATTTGTTCCAAATTGAATGCATTTTCCTCATATCTGTAGGAAATTTACTAATTAGAAGGCTGCCTTTTAGGCTCACTTTCCATAAAGTTCTATAAAGCAGCATATGAGATTTGCTTGGTTTTCTTCTCAATCTCTTAAATTGAACAGAATATTTAGTCTATTGGATTCTTGTTATTCAAGTTCATAGTATCTCATAAATTTTTCATCTTGAAGGAGTATTCTAAAATTTGGCCATATAGCTTGAATACAGAGTAGTGTTAATAGAAAAGCAAGGTCAAACATTGATATCAGAACTATGGCTCTATGTTGCCTGGAAGTTTTTAATAAGATTATATTTTTGATTTTGAAGTAATAAATTGCAAAAATGAAAGAGTTAATTGCTGGTAGTTTTCAATTATATCCACATCACTGTCTCCAAACATGAACTTTGGCTAGACCTTCACCATTGAGACTGAGTCTTGTCTGGATTGAAATGTCCTCTTAGTAAATAGTGTGTTGTACTGACATTATAGCAAATTCTCCAGATATTTCCATAAGGAGCTAAACAAGGTATTATTGAGAAGAAATAAATTGCATGGTAATATGTGTACAATTTATGTAGAAAAAGAAATAACTGTAGCAAGCTTAAAATCACAAATAAGAGTGATTATCACATCTTTCCCCACATTGTTCTGAATCTGAAATTGATCCTGTAAACAAAAAATGAAGTTATTATTTAAGTATAAAGTAAAAGCATATGTGTTTTTCATTTCATTACTTGAGAATTTATAGATGATGTATTTTTTAATTTCTGTTCATTTTCCTGGTCAAGTATTTTGCCTCTCCAAGTGGACCTAAAGATGATGTCCTTCCTTCTCCAATGCCCATGACTTTCTCATCTTTAAGCAGTAAACAACTTTTGTCAACACTTTTTTTTTGCAATGTAGATTGGCATTCCCCTTATGAAACCCAAATTTCTCCAAGAACAGTTGACACACAGTATGGCAATTCTAACCTGACTTCTAAAAATGATTAGCTCATGGCAGTAGGAAAGCAGAAAGTTTTTGTGAAACCACTCAGCCCTCCCTGTGGCCTAGTGATATTGTCATGAGTCCCTTGCATCACACTTCATCGAAGTCTAAAGAGACAACATGAAACAAGGTGATCTTGATACTTGGGGGCTCTGTGCCTGAATTGCCTCACCTTCTAAACTGAAAATGGAAAAGTTCTGATTGGCTTGTTGTGAGGTTGAAATAGATAGTATCTGCAAAACAGTGCCTGGCCCATGTGCTACCTAGTAGAATATTGAAATGTACAGGGTTGGTTTCCTGGGTGCTTTCTAGATCATAAGGCATCTGGGCCTTGGACTTCCTTTTATTCCCACATTTCACAGCTCTTTCTCTAACTTTCTCATTAGCTAAGCTGCTGGAGAAAATCTTTCAATCTCTGCATTTATTTCTTAACCCAAAAACTTGAATGAGAAAATGATATTGAACTTGAGCTATTTTATACTAGGTCACTTTATGCATTAAAATGCTGTATTTATGGAAACAGAAAAGGTTGAAGATAATTTTCTTATCTACATTTTTATTTCATAGTCAAAAGGATAATCATTTTGTAATTTATTTGTAGGACAGAGAAATTGCTGTTAGACTACAATGCTTCATAACTAAACTATAAATTTTCTTAAAGTTGATTTTTTAAAAATTCTAGTTTGTAGTTCATATTGTTATGTTTTACTTTATGATATTTTTCAGAAAGTTCTTTTTGGTATTTTTTATTATGGAATTATTTATTAGATAACTTCAACAATGCACAATTTTTAAAAGCTTTGTTCAATTTAAATATGATGGCTGGTATCTGTCTGAAAGGAAATGGCTTTCATTTATTATGTGACTTTAGAAGTGCACCTGAGGGCTAGACTTAGCTTAGTGATAGCACTTGCCCAGCATGCATGAGGCCCTGAGTCCAATCCCCAGTGCTGTAAAATAAATAAATCAATAAAAACAGCAAAGCAGACAAACATTTTGCAAAGAGCCAAGCAAGACTGTGGAGTAAAATGATTGATCGGCATGCTTTTCAAGAAACCAGGTTTTAAGTCAGGCAGTTCATATACTCTGATCAATAAACACAAGGAAACAGGAAAGTTTAATATAACATGATAATTTGTTTTCTTCTGTGGCTTTCAATTGGACTAGTTCCTCAAATGTGCCCCAAGAAATGGTTAAACTGATGTCATCACAGTACTGATGAACAAATTCAATCCCATTTATCTGAGAAACACACTTCTATGTTGCCTCTGTTTACAAAATATGAGGTCTAAGAAACATAATTGTATGGTGTAACAAGTATGTATTTGGGCACATATATATAAGCTCATAGCAACAAATATATTTTAAAGTAGACTTTAAATGAACAAATAATAAAGCTGGCATGCTCATGCTTAGTTTTTCTATGTATTTTAAAATATTTTAAGTACAAGCCTAAAATTAAATGGAAAAAATTAATAATGCCCCAAAAACCTAAACAGCCAAGCTGATTATAGGCTGGCTGACTAAGCATGCAGCACACAGACTTATAACATGAAGCCTGCTGCAGGAAACATGGCTGTCGCATTTCCCTGTGTGTGGAGATATGGTCCAAGGATCCCTTGGCATACAAAGCCAAATGCTCACATATGTGATTTCCACTAAGGGAAGCTTGGGATTTTATCACTGAGACTATTCCCAAGGGAATCTTGGCTTGTTTTTACAACATATATTTAAAAATGCCTCTGTGTCAGTCAGTAAATGTCTCTTCCTTGCTAACTTGTCTACACTGAAGACCTAATAGTGCCCAACCCAGGAATACACAATGACTCCAGCCTCTTCCAAAAAGGTCATGAATGTTGTAGCTTGACATCTAATGTATTTTTATCACTTAAACTCTTTAGAAATATGATAGACAGTGAGTAAAAATTATCATGAAAAATAAAATACATCCACCGATGTCTTTAGTAATATAATATAGATCTCAAAATTCAATTGATATCTGTGCAAAACCAAAACAAAAAAGTTGAATTTGTCCATGTTCTTAATCCTCTGTGAAGAGCACATGTACATGTGTGTTTGTTAAGTAAGTGAGCTGAAATAGCAGACTATATTATCATAGGGTATTTCAATATCCATGTTTCATCATCAATTCTTCCTCTTAAATTTTTATAATGTATACTGTATAAAAGCCTCCCCATTTTATTGCAGTTAAATCATAGGAAATGAAGCTAAATAATCTCCTTTAGTATTTCATCAGTACTTAGAGAGTTAATGGTTTAGTAGTTGAAATGAACTCAGAATTTTAATGGCACTGCAATTTGGTTTTCAACAAAGCACTAGAAGTTCAGATGCAGAGAGCATTTTCCTCCAAATAAACCTAAGATACCAATGATTGTATCAGTAGAGATTACCCTATTTTGTTTTCAGTGTTGTTTTATTTTCAATCCTGATACAATTCAAATAGACTGAAGCTTTATTGTCAACACCAAGAAGCAGCAGAGCAGAACAGAGCTCGAGACTTGGCAACCCTACAAGCTGTAGTATTAGACAGGGCTCCTTCTTTTGAAAAATGACAGAAATTTGAATTTTCTGGCACCTATAAGCAAAAACAAAACAACAGAAATGAGGGCTTCAGTGGCTTCAATCATGACTAGATTCAAGAGCTCCAATGACATCATCAAAAAATGTCCTTTCTTGAGTTCCAAGTCAGCCTGGGCTAGAGTGAGATCCCACTTCAAAAAAAACAAGAATTCTTCTTTTTCAAAGACCACATGTCTAACCAGACAGTGTCTATGGGAAGAAGCGATAAATCTTAAAGATCCAGGAGGAAGTTCCATCGATGGCGGAAGAAGCTGTTTCCATACATCCAAGCAGAGAAAAACCACCAGCAGCCAGCAAACACCTAAAAGCAGCAAGTACAAAAATCCACCAAGCAGGACCCAGCCAGAGCTCAGACCTCTCTGCATACCTCTGGGCTGGAATTCAGATCAGCCTCCAAACACACCTCTGGTCTCAAACCCAGGATCCACCCACAGTAACATCTCCTCCAGCCAGGCAGTTAGAGACCCAAGTTCCAAGCTTTAATAAAACACCAGAGTCTATGGGGGATATAGATTCAAACTACAGCATGACGTGATTTTGCTACATGGCAAATCTAAAGAAGAACTCATAGAACTACAAAGTGGAATGGTGGTTACCTGAGGATGGATGAGGAAGAAGGGAAAGGCTGATCAAAGGGGACCAAATTTCAGTTACACAGAAAAAATGAGCTTTGGTGATTTATGGATGATGATGATAATAAATAATAATAATACACTGCTTATTTCAATATAGCCAAAAGAGAGTTTAAGTGTTTAGAACATGAAGGAAATATCTAAGGTGATAAAGCTGTTAACTCACTCTTTTAATCATCCTGCCATATAGTCAAATATCAAAACATCACATTGTACTCCACAAATGTAAAATAGACACAATCTTAAAAACTTGTTTCCAACAACAAAAATAATTATCTTTCCTTGTCTGTCACTATTTCCTCTGTACTGGTTGTAGTTCTTGAGCAGATCCATGTGATAGGCTCTAGCCCTATCAGCACAAATGACCTCAGTATCCAGAAATTCTTTTTACTCATGCTCATCCTGGTCTGCCACTTGCAGCCACTCCTGAACTAAAATCACTGTCCTGAAAGTGACATAAAAACAACTGGATGGATTCAGGTCACATGTCAGCTACCTAACAATGGAAGAGCAGGGGTTCCCCAGAGTTCCGATGGGATATGGTCACCAAAGAGGAATGCTGCAGGGGAGATGAAAATGGCAGAACTCGTGTAATGATAGTAGAACCCATGTAACAGCTTGAAACTGAAATGCTCCCCTCCCCCACAGGCTATTTTGAATTCTTGTTCCCAGTTGATGGTGCTATTTAGGGAGGCAGAGCCTGGGTGATATAAGTAAGTCACTGAGCTTTTGAAGGTTACAGGTGCCCCTGGCTCCTGTCACATTCTGTGCTTTTGGTCACCCACAATGTGAACAGCCTGTGCCACAAGTTTCTAAAACCAGGATGGACCAAAGCTTTCTGAAAGTGTGATCAAAATAAATCTGTCCTCCCTTAATCATCTGTGTCTGGTCATTTGTTCACAGGACTCAATAGTAACTAATAAGTTTCACTTGAACTGGGTCCGAAACCAAACCTAGGCATGGCTCTTCCTCTGGTTTAGGAAGCCATTCAACCTCTTAGGCCAGCTCCACTCCACAATCTTCTCATCTCTGAAATGATTCCTGAAAGAATTTCTCAGAGAACTAGATAAGCTGGAAAGAAGTCTACCTACTAAACAGTTGCTTGAGCTACGAAAAAGTGACCATCAATGCTTATCACACCAAATTGTCCTGAAACATTTATGGATTCAAAGTAGCATTGAAAGCTCTGGCAAAAACATTTAGGAATATTTCTATTTCTTGGCTTATAGGCTTAAATAATTTAGTAAGTTTGAACTTAGAATTGTTTTTTTAATATTTTTTTTTATTTATTCATATTCAAGGAGAGAGAGAGAAAGAGAGAGAGAGAGAGAGAGAGAGAGAGAGAGAGAGAGAGAGAATGTACCAGGGCCACAACCTTGTGGGTCTGCTTATGTGGGTCCTGGGGAATTGAACCCAGGGCCTTCGGCACTGGAGGCAAGTGCCTTAACCGCTGAGCAATCTTTCCAGCCCTGAACTTAGAATTGTTAATGGAACATGAAAAAAAATAACGTTATATCTGTGTCCAAATGTTTCTACCTCAGTATTACTTTTATATAATTTTATGTAGATGAGTTATAATTTTAGTTATAAACAAAGATGTTCACCAGACTCATTATTTAGGATTTTCATGTGACTCGTGCATGGATATCACTGAATTTTTCTTATTGGAATTTTTAAATTATATTTTTCCTAGCACAATTTCTCTTTTCCTAGGTAGAAATTATATAATTTATGGATTATTTATTACCTCTGTTAGTATCCTTGAGAGATCAAGCATACCAAGATTAAAGAAAATGCCTGACCTAGGAAATTAAACCAGTAAACCTTAGCCAAGCAACTCTCATTGCTAGGTCTTGAGGATGCTCATCTGTGAAATGGCGTGTCACCAGCCATACTCCAACATCAGTTCTTTTCCTGTATCCTTTGACACTCACTGAACAACCTCAGCCAGCAGTATCCTCTGGAAATCTCCAGGACTTCATCTCCGTCTGCCTGAAGTTCTGTGGATAGCACAAACCCAGGAATAGTTGGAGGATTAGGGCCTTACTTGGCTTGCCCATGTGTGGTTTAAATCAACTGTCATTCTGTAGCCTCATGTTTTCAACACTTGCTCCTCAGCAGATAGTAATTTATGAGGCGGAGTCTTGATGAAGGAGGTGTGCTGCTGGGGGCGGACCTAGGGGTGTTACAGCCAGCTCCCCCTTGCCAGAGCCCAGCTCACTCTTTCTGCTTCCTGCCAGAAGCTCCAGCAAGATGTGATATCCAGTCTCTGCTTTACCAGCCTTTGCCTACTATGCCTAAACTTCCCCTTGAGACTGTAAACTGAAATAAGTAAGCCCTTTCCTCCCGCCAGCTGCTCTTGGTCAGGCGTTTTGTCCCAGCAGCATGAAGGCAACTGTAAAGACCCACCTGTGGCATACTTCTCTGCATGTCCCCAAGAGTCCCTGGGGGTCCTCGAGCCCTAGTTGCCCACAACCATAACCTGCATGATAGCCTTCCATCTATTAACTAGTTTTTATCACACCTGTATTTTTCTTCCCTTAGTCTACATACCAATAACCTATTTGTACCCCAATGCCTTATCTCAGAACCTGCTTTTGGAAGGCCTGGGCTTGGACAATCCATATCCTAACAATTTCAAGAGTGAGAGATGAGCAAGTTGACAGTAACTAAGATTTGAGAGGATGAAAAGGAGCAAGACTGTGTCTCAGCTCAGTCCTCCCAACTTGCCACAGTTGTCTTATGTGCCACCACTCATCAGTGGCTTCAAATCCTGTGTTTCCTGTCCCCAAGGGGGCCTTAACCAGTTAACCCAAACTCTCAAATAATAGAAGTAGGACCTAAGGAGGAAGGAGTGCTGTACCTCAAACTCCTATTTTCTCTGTACCCACCTCTCCACAGAGCCTCCATCAACAGTTTCAGAATAAAGATACAGCCCTGGCTTTGGAACTCAGCAGTGGGCATCGACGTCAGTGATTAGTTAGACCTTCCTTAATGTAGCAAACTTTCATTTGTTTCTTCTAACAAACAAGAAAAGTCCACAGGGAAATGGGGAGATGGTTCAGTGGTTAAAAGCGCCTGCTGCACAAGCCTGATTACTATAGAGTTTGGCTCCTCAGCACCCACCTAAAACCAGACATTCAGTGCTTGGTGTGTCTGTAATCCCAACAACATGGGCAGTACTGAAGCTCTCAGGCCACCTAACTCACCATTCTAAGTAAAAAACAAGAGAGAGCTTGTCTCACATATGCAAAATATTACCAATGATGGTGTGGTGGTTTGACTTAGGTGTCCCCATATAAATTTAATGTGTTCTGAATGCTTAATCCCCATCTGATGGCCATTTTGAGAACTGGAACCTTGATCGAGGTGTGTTGTTGGGGGTTGGCTTACCTGGGTCACAGCCAGCTTCCCCTCCCCAGTGTGGCACACCTTCCTGCCACTGTTTGCAATGCTGTGGTAGAGGTGATGTCCACCCTCTGCTCATGCTGTCATTTTCCTTGCCATCATGGAGCTTCCCCTTGAGTCTGTAAGCCAAAATAAACCCTTTCCTTCCATGAGTTGCTTTTGGTTAGGTTCATTTTTGCACAGCAATGAGACAGCTGAATACAATAGTTCTGGTATCAGAGAGAGGAATGGGTCATTGCAGCTAGAACTCTGATTCTGTGGCTTTGGCCTTTTGCAACTGCTTTGCAGGAGGAATATGGAAGGATTTGAAACCTTGGCCTAAGAGATGCCTTGCAGTGCTGTAAGTACAGATTGATGGACTATTCTTATTAGAGTTGAAAGACCTAAATGCAGTAAGAACTATGAACTGTGAGGTTTGGCTTCCAAGGGTGAGAAAGAACTTTGTTGGGACTGTGACAGAAGCAATTTGTGTGAGAGGCTTGCTGTGTTCTGCTTGACTATGTCCTGAGAACTTGTGCCGTGTTGCTTTGCTTAGAAATGGACTGGTGTGAGCAGATGGAGGTGGCACAGAAAGAAAGGAAATCTTTGGGATGAAACTGCTGTGTGTTCAGCTGCAATTGTTTGAGAAATTACAACCATTGAGATTGGGCCAGGTGATCTGCATTGGGATAGCAAGGAGAATGTGGACTCTTTTGAAGTAAGGGGCCTAAATGTAGAAGTTTTCCTGCTCTTCAAAGTTGGCTTTGTTCCCCTCCCCCTGGATTAATTGATACTATGGAGTACAACAAATGCAGGCAGAGAGGGTCATTGGATTTATAACCAAGTTCTGTTTTTTTGGAAATGGCCATGGGCAGTATGAAGCAGGCATGTTGGATTGCCTGCATGGAAGCCAAGTGAAGCCATCAGGATGAACCATGGGCTACAGTGCAGACCCAGTGAAATGCCAGGACTATGGGATGGCTGCCAAGGAGAGCTGCCCAGGACTGTAACTAGCTTGGCTGTAGGGGTGGAGTTGGAACTCCAGAAACTTCCTGGATCAAATTATCAGTCATAGAGTTAGTTTGATGTCTATCCTGTTTGATTTTTTTTTTAATCTTGTATTGGTTCAATATGTCTTTGCTATGCCCATTGCCATCTTTTGCAGTATGAATTTTCTGTGCCATTATGGTTATTTGTTTGTTTTCGTATTACATCTCAGTTTAAAGACCTTGGATTACAGGGATGTTTGAATATCATTGGGATGGATAAAAAATACTGTGGGGACTTTTACAGTTGAAGTGAATGCATTGCATTTTACTTCATATATGGCTGTCTGTTTATGGGGGTCCAGGGACAGATTGTGATAGTTTGATTCAAGTGTCCTTCATAATCTTAATGTGTTCTGAATGCTTGATCCCCAATTGATGGCAGTTTTAGAATTGCAATCTTGTTGGAGGTGTTTTGTTGCAGGCTTAGGTTTATGGAGGTTATTGCTGACTACCCCTTGCCAAAATAAACCCATTCCTTTCACAAGCTGCTTTTGGTCTTGTTCTTTTTTGTGTAGCAATGAGAAACTGACTACAGCAGATGGTAATTAATAATAATAAATTATAGGGAAAACCATTAAAAATACTGCTTTGATCAAACAAAAGAGCCTATTCTACAGCTTGTGATGGCCCTTCCTTCCCTTCCTGCCCAGCCCATTCTGCAAGCACTTCTGCCAAGCCCCCTGGAGATGTCCAACGCTCAGTCTGAAAACCACTCATCTGGAGGAATATTGACTTGTCTAAAGATCAGCCTCACAATTAATTTGGCCTCCATTCACCCCTGTATAGCAAGCATAGCAAATGAGGAAATGAAGGAACAAAGTGAACTTGAGTGAGACAGGTTTTCTTCTCAAAAGACAGATGAAAACTGTATGACTCAGCTAATTCTTTTCAAGCCTTAATTTACCTAGAAAGCTGTTAAAAACAACAGTAGTTTATTGATTAGGATCCTATGTAAATTCTGCCTATTGACTTTCAGGCTTCTGGGGAAGGTTACAGAAGAATGGCATTATTATCCCTGAGTGTATTCCAAACTCCCCTTAAGTCTGACTTCTTATGTTCCAAGACTTCTATGAATTGGCTAGGAATGCCCAAAAGAAAAAAAAAAGCATCTTTGTTTCAGAACAGCCTTCATTATGGGTCTCTTGTTCATTGGCTGACTTGGCAAATTAACTTCTAGTATGTTGCCTTCTGGCTTCATGTTGCATTTTCTTCATTCCCAAGAGGCAGGGACTGGACCTAAAGGAGTCTGGCCCAGGAATCTTCTTTCTTTCTTTTTTCTTTCTTGGGCCTTCCCTCCGGTGACCTCAGCATCTGCTCAGCAGCTATACTTATGCCAGAAAGCCACAGCCATATTGCCTCAGAGCTGAAAATTCCTTTGTCCAGAAAGTAGCCAGACAGGAAAAGTATAAATAGTAAAATGCAAAAGCAAATGCTATCCCAGGAGGTGAGGAAGTGAGCTTGGCAGGCTAAGCCACCCACAGTTTGCTGAAGTCTTGATAACTCCTCTTCCCTTCATCAGATGAGACCTACCCCAGATGCCTTACCATGTCCTTGGTGGGAACTATTAGGACAAAGCAGAGAAGAGCTACTTTTCCTTCCATGCAACTTCCCAGCAGAACATGGAATTGGCAATGGCTGATGTTATACTGTTCTCCTCCTTAGATGGGGTCAGGCAGGAGTCTGGTTAAATCAAATATAGGAGGCAGGCTGTTCTGTGCTGGAGAAAGGACACCAAGTCACAGGTCTGTGATCCCCGGTACTGCAATTTCCAGGGTCTCATTTTGTTAAGAGTCAATTTATAGCAATAAGTAAGATGGAAGCATTGCAGGGAACAGAAGAGCCATAGTCACAAGAATACCAGAGGGACTGGTCCACTCTACCTCACTGGAAAGCTGGAAAATGGGCCACAGCAGGGAGTTCCCAGGATGCTGAGAGTGACTGAAGAGCTCATAAATGCACTGTAGTGATAAGTTCTCTCTTCACTCTGGATCTTTGCAGTCTCCAGGACTCCAGTTGTAAGAGTGATTATCTCTGAGCTAGGGATAGTGTTACTTAGGAGGAGTCTTACTAGAAGATGATGAACAAAATCAGTCTTGCACAGAACAGGTAAAAAATGAGCCTAACATGTTTCTTAGCCATGTTTTTATATGCTGGAACTTCCTCGAGAACTGAGTCTGAATGAAAAAACTCAGAGAAGAAAAGACAGCAGCCAGTAGAGACTGTTGCCAGTGTGTGTGTGTGTGTGTGTGTGTGTGATCAGAACTCAGTCCTGGGGCAGAAACTCTGTTAGTATGTAGGACATCCACCCATCACTATGTATGAGGAAGCGGATTCTCCAAGGGAAGTGTTATCTTGGGCACTTCCAGCCTGCTGGACATAATGTAAGCCATCAGGTAAAGAGATGCAAATAGAAGTCCAATCCTATTCGTTTGGGCACCAAAATAGTATACTACAATTTCCTTACCAGCCAATCAAATGTTCCCTGTGATCACAGTAGGATACACCCAGCTCTGCAACTATAATGAGAACCTCAGCATTGAGCTCTGGTGATGCACATCAGTAACACAGCCTTTACTGGCTGCTTTCTTTCCCTCCTCATTTGTCCTATGTCCCTATGACGTGGGTACTTGGGAATCAAACCCAGGCCATCAGGCTTTGCAAGCAAGCACATTAACCTCTGAACCATCTCTCCAGTCCCAAGCTTTAAATTTTTATATATTATTTATGAGAAGGAAACCAAGTGTTTGAATAGGTCAATTGAATTGGTGATTAATTTGGAAAGAGCTTAAGCACTTTAAGAAGAAATGAATGAGAAATAGTCAGAAATGGTACCATTTGTGCTATCAAGTGGAAACCTTGATGCTATTCTTGGCTCATTCATTCATTCACTTACTTAATGAACATACGTGTGTATGTGTGTGTGTGTGCTTATGTTTTACTGGGATCAAACCCAGGACCAAACACATGTTTAGCAAATGCTCTGCTACTGAAATGGACTCTCGGCCTTTTTATGTTTATATTTTATTGCTTATTTTGAGACTGTTCTTTACCATATTGCCCAGCTTAGGCTGGAATTTGTGAACCTCCCACCTAAACCTCTTTCCTTAGGAGGTAGGATTACAAATGCAGGACTTTATGCCCAGTACTCAATACACACTGTTTGGAGCCTGACTGTCTACAGTAACCCTTGAGCTAGACAATGGAAATTTGCCATTGTTTGTCTCCCTGGCTGTTGTGTATTACAACCTCATGCACAATCAGGACATGAGGAAGGATGTGCTGAAAACTCCTCCAGAGGAAATGACAAGTCCTGCTGTGCTTAGGGACTTCCAGAGCGGAGGCCTAGATAAGATGCACTGGAGTCAGGTGACACTGTCAAAAACATGCTCTAAGCAGCTCGTCAGAGAGCAGACTCTGGGCCACCTTGGTGCTGGAAGAGACATAAAGCATGTGAAGACCCTTGCCCTATAAAACCCACATCCAGTTCAACCAAGGACAATAGCATTCTGGTTAAGGATCTAGAACATTTTTCCTCCTGAGCATTGTGGTTAGGAACATTGTGGATGTTTCTCAGAGCAGAGTAGCAGTGCAGCAGTGCATGGATAAAATGCAACAGGACATTTCCTACCCCATTATTTCACACACAATTCTGGGCTCCATATACAAGTCTAAGGGTGTTGTAAGAAAGGACTGAGCAGTCAGGGGTTAAATACATAAGTACATGCCTAGCATGTGTGAGGCCCTGGGTTCAATGCCCAGTGCTGGGTGGGGGGAGGGGGGAAGGAAAGAAAAAAATTGTTCCTTCTTTGTGGTGTGTGTGTTTGTTGGTTGGTTGGTTGGTTTGGGACAGAATGTAAGTGTAACCCAAGCTGGCTTAGAACTCACTGTGTGGCACACACTGGACCCCATCTCACAGCAATTTTTCTGCCTCAGCCTCCAAATGCTCAGAGTACAGGTGTGAGCCACCAAACCTGGGCGAGAAATGAAGGTTTAATTTGGATTTTAAATTTATCTCTCCATGCCAATTTAAATGGACAGTTAAATCTTCTCTAAGGTAATGTTTCTGTCATGTCGAGTAACAAACACTTGTGTGACCCACCAAAGAGAATAGTGAGGAGTAAATTAATCCACAGGTGTGAGAATATTTTGAGAAATGTAAAGTTCTAAGCCAAGGTTATATTCACACAAACCCCATCAACAAGTCCAAGTTGCACTGTGCAGGAAAATGGAAGGTTATGGGTAGCTGTGGAAGGAGGGCCAGGGACTGAGCTGCAAAGGCTTTGAAGAAGAGTACATTGCCAGTTAATGAGTGTCATTATACCCAACTGTCACACGCCGCTGGGATGAATCTTCAAACCAGGCACAGGTTTTGGGAGGAAAGGATTTATTTGTAGCTATAGATACAGGGGAATTTCCAGAATGCAAAAGAGGCTGCTCCCCTTTCACAGGTCCAAGCAGAGAGAGAAACCCATCACCTACACCACATACACAGAATAGGAAACAGGCAGGGGACCAAGGAGAGAATTTCTTCCCTTTTATATAGGCTTAGGGTGGGGTCTTGCAACCCTATCCCAGACTTAATGGCTTCCTGAGTCTCTGGAATTTCCTTCCTGCACCTCCCACACAGGAAAGGATGTTTACTTCTAGCTCCTTTGAGCTTCTTTACATCCTGCCCCTTTCTGAGAGGCTGCCTTCCTGTAACCATCCTCAGAGACCCACCCCAGATTACTTGAAAGGTCAAGTTGACAACAAAACTTAACCATCACACCAACCTTAAATTTGTATGCCTCCATGGTCATGGCAACAGAACAGTTTTTTTGGGGGGGTCCATATAGAATAAGAAGGTATAATAACCCTTTTCAATTGGAGATAAAATAATAATGTATGAGTACATTGTAATACTAAGTCCAGGTCTGAAAAAAATCTTGATGAAAATAAAGGATCCAGCAAATTTCATACGAAAACAGAGTTTGTTAGCATCTAAGATGGGAAAATGTGTACCAAGCAAAGATTGAAAAGGGAATATTTAACTGATCATTTCTAAAAGCAGGCACATAGGTCTTGTTTAATCATGAGCTATCTTTGCCACAAGAATCATAGCAGCAGAAATAAACAGGAGCTCAGAAATAGCTTCTCGGTGCTGGATGTGGAAGTGATTCAAGGGGGTGCTAAGCTCTTGGGCCGGTAGTGTTCCAATGGGCTCTGGTATCATTACATGAAGAGCAAGGATTGAATGATGATGAATGGATTCTTGGCCACCTAATCCCAGTGACATCCAAACACATGCGTGCCAGATCCTGCCTAATTGGCATTTGGCTGAACAAAATGTGGACAGTGCCCATGTTAGCTGGCAGACACATTGTCCAGTTCACCCATCACAAGGGCATGATGATTCCATGTGGATTTATGGGCCATCTGTCTTCAAGGCAGTTTCCTGTGCTGTGAGGTTTTAAAGACATGTGTATGTGTTGGGCTGTTTTTACTTGTTTCAAGCTAAACTGCATAGTTTGCAGAAAACAATGTCAAAAATACCTATTATCCTTCTGTTGGCCTAACAAGTTTTCTATTGTATTTTATTTTTCTTCCTAAATATTAGACTGGTGGATTCGAGAAGGGAAATGCTAGAGGATGCTTTTAAGCTGCATGCAGAGTTGAGAATGTAAATTCAGTCTGGAAAAGAATTTTGGGCCTTGATAGACAAATTCAAATCAAAGAGCTAATCCTCATGCCTCTGCCAGATGGGTATTTGTCTGCCAGAGCCCAGCTTCTTTAACAGAAAGATTAAAGTAACACATTTTAGAGAGATAAGTAAATCATGGGAAAAACTCTTCATTGGTCACATTCAAGGCTATTTTTAGGACTAATGCAGGGCAACCAGATTGAAGCCAACTGTCAGTGAGTCAAAATGCTTCTTTTTCACGGTCCATGGCTTATTCAAACCAGTGATCAGGGAGGTGTGTGGATAAATGTGAGCAATCTCAGCAACCACCATCTCTTTTCATCACCTCAGCATAGGCTCCTGGGCAGCTTTCACACTGGGTATTCCTGTACTCTATGACAAGTTCCTTTTTCTCTTTAAGCCTCAGTTTACTTAGTGAAAAAAATGGGAATTTAATAGTCATTCTCTCACTGTGCTCAGTAATGGTAGCTTCTGTTATGATTGCTATTTTTTTAATCATCCCCCATTACTAGATCATGGCAGTGTCTTCCAGAGCATCATAACGTGATGGTTAATGACACGGTGGTTAACGAACAGGATAGACTATGGCAGTGTCTTCCATAGCATCATAACATGGAGGTTAATGACACAGAACACAAAGCCTGTTCACCTAGGCTCAAATCCTAACTTACTCTTTTGTGGTATGTGTTACCTTCAGCAAGCTATTTCCTTCAGATTTCTTATCTATAAAATAGGCATAAAATTACTAGCCACTTACAGAGTGTGAGGATGAAATGAGTTTTTCATATAGTAAGCAACATGTAAGGTATGTTAAGCAATATACTGGAAATAGAGCAAACCTATGAACCTCTTCAAAAGCACTCTCTTTTTCTTCCTTCACTGTTCTGCTTGCACTTACATGTTAGGATTCCTTTCAAGTCGGAATCCATTATTTAACAAAGAAGATAGTGTGCGTAAACATGGCCAGCCATGTTTCCTCTCCTTGAAACTTCACTGAATTTTTCCTTTGGCACTTCACCACTGTTGACCTATATCTGCTCTTAGGACTAGCTCAGAAGCAGTTCCATGTCATGTGTTTGGTGCACATAGTTGTCTAAATTAGGTACCCCATAAACTCATGTGTTTTGAATGCTTGGTACCCAGCTGATAGCAATCTGGGAGGTGGAGCCTTGCTGGAGGAGGTGTGTGTTGTTGGGGAAGGGCAGACTTGAGGGTGTTACAGTCAGCTCCCCCTTGATAGAGCTCAGCTCACTTTCCTAATGCCTTTTGCCACCTGCTTTTGCAAGGAGGTGATTTCCAGACACTACCATCTTTTTGCTGCCATCATGAAGCTTCCCCTTGAGACTATAAGCCAAAATAAACCCTTTCTTCCCATCAGTGCTACTGGTCAGGTGTTGAATCCCAGCAAGGAGAAGGTAACTACAACAGTGCATTTCCTGGATAAGCACCTAGATTAGTTACTTCTCTCATTGTTGACTACATTCCTGACAAAACAACTTGAGGAAAGATTTATTTTGGCTCTCAGTTTGAAGACACATTACATCATGGTGAAGACTGTGGCAGTGAATGTGGCTCTAGTGTCTCTCACTGTGGTGGCTGGAACATGAGTCAGCTGGTCACATTGTTTCCATAGTCAGGAAGCAGAGACAGATGGAAGGAACTTCTTTTCTCCATTTCTCCTTATTATTCAGGGTAGGTCTTCCCTCCTCAGTAAAAGTTCTCTGGAAACACTTTCATAGATTCATATAAAGGTGTCTACTAGGTGATTCTAAAGCCAGTCAAACTGAAAATGAAGATTAAGCATCACAACTCTATCCTTTGTCACCTTGACAGACATATCACTTTGAAACATAACACTCCACTCCTGGTTCTCCAATGTTTATTTCTGCCACATAATGCAAAGTGAAGTCAGCCCAACTTAAAAAAATCCCCATAGTCTTTACCAAGTTCAACACTGTTCAAAAGTACAAAGTTTCTTCTAAGACTCAAGGTAACCCCCTAATTTTGAACACCTATAAAATTTTTTAAAATAACAAATTATACACTTCTAATATACTATGTCACAGAATAAGCATTCACATTCTGAAAGGGAAGAGTTGTAACATACCAAGAAAAGGTTATCCTAGTAGGGAAAATACCAAATCCTGAAGCACCATGTTTATCGTCTGGGGATCTCAGTGACATCATCTGGACTCCAAGAGCCCTGGGTAGCCCTGCCCCAGTTTGGCTGTCTGAAGCCCCTTCACTCTATCTCATGGACTGGCTCTACTCCATACCCACAGCTTTCTTTGGCAGACATCCATAGTGCCAGCATCTCCAACACTCTGGGATTTGTTACAATTTAGTTTTCACCTTCACAACTTTACACAATGGCCTCTTGGGGCCTCTTTTCAGGGGTTCCACCACAGCTACACATTGCATGGCCTCAATGGCTTTCTGGAACTTTGATGAAAGTCTCCATGCCCCTTCCTCTTACTCTTGCATTTTTCATATCTGTAAAACCATCACCATGTACACAGCATTTCCTGGTTCTGCTGCCAAACTGAAGTATATTCTGTTATAGTCAAATACAGCTACAGTGGCCTCTGGGCACCTTGCCAGATACAATTAAGCAAACACTTCCTTAGGTGGTTGTTTTTGAGGAGAAAACAGAGGCATTTTCAGTTTTGTGTCTCTGCTTTCAAATAATTTCACAAACTGAAGCTTTCATGGATGAAGTCCTGCCCTCAGGGTACCTTCCCTATTGACTCACTGCAGTTCAGGTTTTACTTTAATGGAGCCACATTTTTTTGGTAGAATATAATAGCACAAATGGCCACTAGCCTATTTTCTGATGGAGTCCTTGTTTTCATCATCATGAGCACAGGCTCCACTGCCTGCATTTCTGCCAGCACGCTGGTTTCCACACCCCCACTAGAGTGTTCTGTAACAGTCTGCTTGCAACATTCTCTTTCCTGCAGCTTCAAACTCTTCCACATTCTATCCACAAATCAGTCCCAAAGACTTATGAACCACATGACCATGCTTATCACAGCAATAATAACCCCACTCCTCATGCCAATTTTCTGTACTTTTCTTGTGGCTGTGGCAAAATATATGAAAACAACCACTTAAGGAAGGATTTAAGGTGGCTCACAGTTTAAGCCCATGGTTCATCGTGGTGGGGAAGATGTGGCAACTCCAGTACTTATATCTGTGGAGGCAGGAGCATGAAGCAGTTAGACTCATTTTCACTGTCAAGAAGCAAAAAGAGAATGAGTGGGGGTTTTCACCTCACTTTCTCCCTTCTTTCTTTGTGTTCAGATTAGTCCCCTAGTCATGGGGTGGTGTCACCCATATTCAGAGAGAATCTTTCCTCCTCAGCTAAACTTTTCTGGAAACACACTCAGAGGTCTGGCTTATTCCAAATCTAGTCAAGTAGAAAATGAAGATTAACTATCACAGAATCCCAGTTACAATTCGTACTGAGCCACTCATGGTGGTTTATGCCTATAATACCAGTATTTGGGAAGCTGAGGTAGGAGAATTGCCATGAGTTCAAGGGCAGCTTGGGCTACATAGTGAGTAACAGGATAGAATGAGACAGAAAATGTCTCAAAATGTGCATACTGAGCAGAAAAGAAACTGGAGGATTCTCCAGACATGTTAACCATGAATTCTGTTTAGAGATTAGCTTTCAACTATGTTTTGTGTGTTGCCTCTGCCCCTGTATCACAGAAATCATGCAACTTATAATATGAATATAGTGCTTTTTACTTACTTCTGGGCTCAGAGATTTCAGTATGAATGAGAAACATTCATTTGTGTTATTTGGTCCTTCTTGAAAGCCATATTCATAAGATTCCAGATAGAGGATTGGGGACTATAGATTTATTTCATCCTTTTTACTTGTGATTTCCAGAAGAAATTCTGCCACAACTGAGACCAGGACTATAAGAGGAATGTGTTTTGATGGAAAAGTCACTTGCCATATGCAATATAATGAAGTACAGTGAGCTTTTTTATCAATGAAGGAATGATTTATCATGCTCTGCATTGTTCTACTCCTTCTTTTCAGGACTATTTTGATGACTGAAAATCTAACTTGTCTGGGACTTTCCTTTTTCCTAGGAGAAAAGGAAGCTCTGGTATAACAGATGACATGGGACCAAGCAGAAAATACAGCTTTTTAGCCATCTTCCCCTTCCCTGAGACAAAAGGTGGCACGCTTGCTGCTACCTATTTCAGAGAGAAAACAGAGGGCCAAACTTTGGGAAGATAAGAGAAATATCTCTTTTACTAAATACTCTTAGCTATGAAAGGACTGAGTATATAATTACTTCAAGGCCGTAGAATTTAGTTTTAGAAATCTTGTTACATTTTATTAGATAACTGGACCATATCTCCAACAGGGTTTTGAACTCAAATTGTGAGTGTATATCAGAGATTGAAGAAACACAATTATAACTATGGATGCGATTGTCTACTGATTGAAGTCACAAGGCCACAGTCCCATGGCCATTCAGGAAGATGGACATCAAAGCCCAGCTTGATTCTGTTTTCACCCCTTGAGAGCACCTTTCATACCCTCATTATTCCCTTTCAACAGCCCTGTGAGGCTGACAAGAGAAACCAGGATCTCAGCAATTTCCCACCTGATAAATACCTGAGTGCTCATACTGCTTCTGAGGCTGTGATTACATTCTACCAGGGAGAAACAGCCAGGAAACCCTCACTGACAAATTACCCGTACAGTGCCACCTGTGGTCATATTAGTACCTGCTTGCTTTACATTACAGTGTTTGAAATGAAAGAAAGCCAGGGAATGTTGCTCTAAATCCCTTCATCTGATGCAGTTTTTATCTAAAAATAATAGAATCAAAGATGGACAGTATGAAATCTTATAATCAACAAAAATAGCAGTATATAATATAATAGAAAAACCATGGAACCTCAGAATAACATAATGTATTAAGTACATTCATCTAATCTTCAGTCCACACTAAAACTGTATTAAAACATATTTTTAAAATATAATCTATCCAGGGTGTGGAGTAAGATCAGAGTTAGCCATTATATTAGGCACTGGTTGTTTGTTTACAGCTATAACAGATCTGAGGAATGGATCATAGATTAACCATATGACGAGGTAGGAACCAACCTGCATTATTCCATAACAACCTTAAAAGTCTCAGGAATTGATGGTACTATATTTCCCTAGGAGTAGTAATAAGAACAATAAGGGAAGGGGTTGACCACGATTGAAGGAATAGAAAGATTTCTTACTTGAGAGAGACCAAAGGTTCAGTTCTCTGGGAAGTGGTGAGATTGATACAGGGTAGGTGCAGGAAGAATTATTATTTTGAAAATGAGGAAATCATAGCATACAATGTGAAGAAGCCTGCAGGTTCTTCCCTCATTTGTCCCTAGAATGCTTCATCTGGGCATTTACTCTTTGGGTCAGCCCAAGATGAAAGCCCTAAAAAAATTAACCTTAGGGGTTACTCCCAAAGACACCAAGACAGGTCCTTATCAGTGTGATTTACCTAGTCTCATAGTTTTTTAAAAAACATCAAATTCATTAAAAATTCCAATAGCAGTTTAGTCTGACAATTTGAAAATACAAAAAGATAATTTTTACTAGACATGTGAAGAAAACTTATTTAAGAAGTAGGATAAGAAGGAAAATGTGGGCTGGAGAGATGGCTCAGTGGTTAAGGCACTTGCCTCTAGTGCTTAAGGCCCCGGGTTCAATTCTCCAGTACCCACATAAGCCAGATCCACAAGGTGGTAGCCCTGGTATTCTCTCTCTCTCTCTCTCTCTCTCTCTCTCTCTCTCTCTCTCTCTCTCTCTCTCTCTCTGTCTTTCTCTCTCTCTCTGCTTGAAAATGAATAAATAAAAAATTTAAAAAGAAGGAAAATGTAATTTCAAATTTTGAAAAATCAATATATAGTAAGAATTCATTAAATATATAAATTTCATTAATAACCTTATAAAACACAAAACATTTTCATATTTGAAATAAAGACAAAATGTGATTCTTAAAAGAACATAAACTGGTTCTTTGATATTAAAAAGAGGGTAGTAGATACAAAACACTGAAGGAAAAGTTAGAAACACAACTGAAGAAATATCCCAAAGTGTCAAATAAATACATTAAATGAAAAAAATATCACCTACATGTGTAAACTGTATAAAATTTAAGCCTGTCAGGGAGAGTAAATTATTATAGAAATAATTTGAGAAATTGATCCCAAATAAGATGATAGCTTTCTGACTGAAAGTTCTTAAAGAGTAATAAGCACAAGAAAGAAAGATGAAACAATACTAAAATGTATCATTGTAAGATTTCAGGAAATTGGGGCCAAAGATACTGAGAATTTCCAGAGACAAAACTAAAAAGCTAAACAGATTACCTATTATTTTTAGGATGCTGAATAAGAAAGACTTCAAAGTTCTCAACACTAGAAATTTAAAAAGAATGAAACAAATTTCTCGAGGTATTATCCTGGGCTGTAGAAATGGCTTATCAATTAAGACACTTGCCTGCAAAGCCTAATGACCCAATTTCAACTCCCTAGTACCCATGAAAATCCAGGTGCACAAAGTGGCACATGTATCTGGAGTCCATTTGCAGTAGCTGGAGGCCTGGGTGTGCCCATTCTCTCTGTCTGTCTGTTCTCTCTCTCTCTCTCTCTCTCTCTCTCTCTCTCTCTCTCTCTCTCTCTCTCTCTCTCTTTCTCTCTCTCTCTTCTCTCTCTCCCCTCCCTCCTTGCAAATCAATAAAAAAATTAAAAGTTTTTAAAATGTTTTTTTTAATTTAATATTTATTGTCCATAATGAGTTACATTATTTAGTGGGCAAACCATGCGTTGTTATCCCGACTTCCCCAATTCCCCCCCTCCCCATCCCTGATCAGTTGTATATCCTCCTTCGTGGGCTAAAAAGGAATATGATACCCAGCTAAACTAGCATCCATGGTACAACTGTAGGAGAGCCATTTTCTTATATGCAAAGTTCAAGAAATTCACTCTTCATAAGGCTTTTCTCAGAAGCTACTGACAAATGTTCTCCAACCAAAGGGGAAGTTAGGGAACATGTTCCTACTCCCTGCCCAAGTAAATCACTCTGGATACCAGCCTTAGAAATTGTTATGAGTTTAGAAATCAACCCTTGGCTTCTGAACCATGCTTCTTTCCCTGTAGTCCTCTCTTGAGTTGTATTTATATGTCAAGAGCAAATCACACTGGTGACTGCTTGCCTTACCTAGGAGACTCCAATCACTGGTCACACTCAGCCTTACTCCTTACTTCCAAACTCACTCTAGCAGCAACCAAAATTGCCTGGTTTTCCCCATTCTATGTCAGACTGGGAAGTAGAAAGGTGGGGGAAAAACTGGAGAAAAACTAAATGAAAATGAGTTGACCCCTCACCCAAGGGTGCTGAAATCTTTATCCCCAAGAAGTCAGAAATTTTTCATATAGTCAACAAGAAGTTAGTGTCTTTGCCTACCAAGAAGGTATATGAGCTTCACCCTCACACCCTTTAGTTGCTACATGTGTATTGCACTAAATGAATTCAAATTTGAAACAGATATCAAAAAGAATTAAGGTGGAATTTTTTAAGCCATGTTTTAAAACTCTTGAAGTATTGATAGGCACATTCCTGGTTGCTCTCAATGCCTCATGGCATGTCGAGGTAGACCTGCAATAAAAATATGTTTGTTGATAATCATAAGTAAGGAGAGTTCAGCTTTCTGGAGAAACTTCAGCTAAAATAAATTTTTCTAGATTTGTGGAAGAGGAGGGTCCATCTAGACAGTTCTGAGAACCAGTTTAATATCTCCTAGGCCACTCTTCTAATCTCAAGAGATCCCTTTTCTGAACACAAATAATCCTCACTCTTCATTGTCTTTCAAGGCCCATGAGGTGGCCCCAGCTTTGAAAGTGACTTTGGACCCAACCAAAAGCAGCTGATAGGAGAAAAGTTTTTATTTTGGCTTACAGTCTTGAGGGGAAGCTTCATGATGAAAAAACATGAAAAGATCAGAGGAAGGAATGATCATAACCTCTGCCATACAAGTGGAAAACATCAGCAGGAAAGTGAGCTGAACTCTAGCAGAAAGGAGCTATTTATAACACCCCTTAAGCCTGCACTCAGCAAAATACCTCCTCCATAAAGACTCCACCTCCCAAGTTACCATCAGCCAGGAACCAGTTATTCAGAACATATTAGTTCATGGTAAACCACATCATTCAAACCACCACATTCTGCCCCTGGCCTAAATAAACTCTTTACCATCTGTGGTGGCTAATTCTGTTGTCAACTTGAGTAGATTAGCAATCTACAGACGTTTCTCTTGGGTGCGTCTCTGAAGTTGCTTCTCAGAAGGATTAACTGAAGAAGAAAGTCCTTCCTCTGGCATGAGCCCTTCTCCCAGAGTGGTCAGCCTTATCAGAAGGGAGTTTATGTAAGGAAGCTCGGTGAGAAGAGGATTTCTTCCTCACACCTGGCTGGCAGTGCTGCGTGCTGGTGAGTGCCTTCATTTGCACATGCATCTATCCTGTTCCGCTGTCCTTCCTCAGCCTTCCAGCATGGACTTTCCAGAATGCTATCAGAAGTACAGTGACAGATTGGGACTGCTGAGGCATCCAACCATGTGGCACGTGAACTGAGCAGCTACCTGGTCCTTGACTCTTGGGCCTGTAGACTGCTATTGTTGGATTGCTGTCAGCTAATTCAATAAATCCCTGGACTCATACACCATTCATGATGTAAAATGCAATGTATTCTATCTAACTTTAAAATTCCACATAGTTTTTATCAGTCTCAACACTATTTAAACATCTGCAGAGTCCAAGTTCTCTTAATTGTGAGCTGAGAAACCAAAACCAGATAATGGCACAGAGTAAATATCACAGAGCCAAAGAAGGCATTGCAAGGAAAGATTGAACCAATGCAAGATCTAAAACAATCAGGGCAAACATCAAATCCTGTAGCTCCAAGTGCAACATGTGTAACCAGTGATGAGGTTTTTATTTGGGCTTAAAGGCTGAAGGGGAAGCAAGGGAAAGCATGGAATGAGTACAGGCTTGAGCACAGGCTTGACATCAATTCTACTACAGCTGATTTAAAACAATAGCAAGACAGTGAGCCAACTAGGGTGTAACAAACCTCAAGGTCTGACACCAAGGACACACCTCCACCAAGACTCTACCTCCCAAATTGCCCCAGCTGGGGACCAAGCATTCATTACACATGAATCTAACCTGTAAATAGACAAGGCTTTTGTATACACTTATACACACTAACTGCATGCAGCTGAGCATAACAACACACTACAAGAGTTTTAAAGCATGATTGTGAATTGTAAAGTGTCTCTGTAAGGCTGCTCTGGCCCAAAGTTCCAAATGTTTTCATATTCCTCCCAAAAACCAGGGCCCAAAGACTGATAACCACATGGTTAGTTTTATCACAGCAAGACCCTCTTTCTGACACTAATTTTCTTTACTGGTTACTTTCTCATTGCTGGGACAGCAAACCCAATCATCAACAGGTTTATCTTTGGCTTACAGTTTGAGGAAAAGGCTGTCATGGTAGGGAAAGTATGGAAGCTTCAGACAGCCAGCATCATACCATCACATTAGCATAGAGCAAAGCAATCAATGTTCAATCCTCAACTAGCTTTCTCCTTTATATACAGTCCAGGAACTCAAGCCCATGCAATCCTCACAGACATGGCCAGATATTTGTTTTCATGGTAACAAATGTTGTAAATCCTGTCAGGTTAATCAGAGATTAGCTTTCAGGTTGTGTCTCTGCTGTGTTTGAATTTGTGTCTTCCTGTTATCTTCAGGAGGGCATCTGCAGAACCTCGGTCACTATCTGCCACCAAAGAATGAAGAGGACCAGATGCAGGGAGAACAGGGTGCATGTCCACAACAGTTGAGTTTCTTTTGCAAAAAATATAAATGGCCTCTGGAGACCATTATCTGGTCAAGTCACTTCCCTCTAGGGTCTCTTAAAGGGAGTTCCTCTCCAACCAAGTCTGTTTGCAACATTAATTTCCTTTTTTTCATTAAGCACCAGAATTTCTTTTGAACAACTTCATTGACTAATGCTATCTCCCATTCCTTGAGGGACTTATAATTTCATATTTTGACTCCAAATGGTTCAAACAATGATGTACTCTTAAAGACCTCTAGGTGCCATCATGTGACTGACAGGTATAATTGAAAGCATACCCCTCTTTATTAAGGAAACATGTGAGGGAATTTATGTTTAGTCTGTGTCAGTTAGGCTGATTCCCATTCTGAACTTAGCTTTTCTTTTGTTGATTTTATTTTGGGAAATTATAGCTTTGCTTTCCATTGTGGCTTGATGTTTCTTAAGTTTACTGTAGTATGAGGCAACTTTTAATTTAGCTAGTGGTCATTCCTAACATACTGGCCCACTAGACTTCTTATTATTTAAGAGCTAGGATTTAAAATTCGAGGAGCCCTATAGTTTACACATCCTTGGGTTAAGGATTTGTCCTTGGCTGGTTATTAATAGCAAAAGTGTGGAAAGTGTATTTCTTGATCTTCTGTTTAGCAGGACAATATGTGCCATGTCTTTGGGGCTCTTACTTGTTTTTATTTTGTTTTTTTTTTTCAGTGCTGGGGATTAAACTCATTGGTCTAGTACATATTGGGCAAACACTTGATCAGTGAGCTACAACCCCTAGACCTCTCCTATTTCAATTCTTAAGATTTTCCATTCTTCTGTAATCTTCAGTGAACTAAAAAAATAATAAGTACTTTTTTAGAAAGTTTTGTAGTTATCTTCAAATTACTGGATCAAAAGACCCAACCAAAAGCAGCTAATGGGAAGAAACCATTTATTTGGGTTTACAATCTCAAGGGGAAGCTTTATGGTGGCAGGAAAAAAGATAGAGGCTAGGCATCATCACACAATGCCTCAACAGGTGAAAGCAAGAGTGAGCTCTGGGGCTTTAACACCCCAAAGCCTGCCCCCAAGTAACTCGTTTCCTTCAACAACTTGCCCCCAGATGGAGACCAAGTTTATTCAAAACACATGAAGCTTTGGGGACAGTCCACATTCAAACTACCACACAGTGCAAGACTTATATTTTTTATTTTTACTTTATATTTTATATTTTTATTTGCAAGGAGAGAGAGAATGAATGGGTGGAGCATGGACTCTATTCACCACAAATGAACTCCAGATGCATGCACCACTTTTTGCATCTGGCTTTATATGATTGAACCTGGGTCCTTAGGCTTTGCAGGCAAGCGCTTTAACCACTAAGCCATCTCTCCAGTCCCAAGATTTTTTTTAAGTTGATACATTTAAGTCAAAGACTACAGTACTCTTCGAGCTACATGTTATATGGAACCAAGAAGAGTCTTCAGAGAGTTTGCCCTCTGCCCCCAACCCTTCATTAGAGATATCTTTCAGACATAAATGCCAGAACATCTACAGTTGTGAAACTGAACTGACCCTTTAGTTGAAATACCTTCTAAATTTTAATGACTACTCCCAATTCTTATCTATGTAGTAGATTTTCTTGATTTGGGCACATCTCTGTCCAGTCATATGATACACCAGAGGCCTTGAGCACGCCTGTGTCAGCAAGGTCATTTGGGGTAGAAGGTTGATTGATGCCTGGTATCTGCTCACCAACAATCACAACCATGTTCTCTCTGACCAGTCCACTAAAACACAATCATTGCTCTTACTCAAAGTTAGATAAAGTCCTTTACTGGGAATTCATTTAATCTTTAACATAATTAACTTTCAAAAATACTACCATATCTATGATCAAAGGTTGTTATACTGATTTTAATCATACTAAATGTTATGTTAAGGGTCTGGAGGTATAGTATAATGGTAGATTGCCTATTTAGAATGTATAGGACATTAAGTTCAATCCCAAGCACCAAAAAATATTTTTGCAAATTATAATCTTTTTCATTTCTATGAAACTATATTTATTTGAGAGCGAATATGGGTATACCATGGCCTCTTGCCATGGCAAATGAACTCCAGAAGCAGCATCACTGTGCATTTGGCATTATGAGGAATCGAACCCAAGCTAAATCTATGCTAGCAAGATCCTCGAATTACTAAGCCATTCCTCCATCCCATCAAAGAAACAATAAAGGTAGAAAACATAACCTAAAAAGTTACAGCTTATTTGACACATAGGACTTGAGATTTGCTTTTGATTTAGCAATATTTAGCCAGGCCTTTGTTTAGTTTTGGATATTTTGTTTGTGTGTTTTTTTTGCAGACGTGGACACTAGGTGTATAACTCAGTGTTGGATCCAAAGTATCTGCATTTTTTTATCCTAAACCCATGGCCATTTAGCATGTTTTGTGCTTGCTTAGAATTTGTGAGGACCTGGATTCAATAGCTAGCACAAAACTCTTTTAAAAAGTGATGGGAGGCTGGAGAGATGGCTCGGTGGTTAAGGCAGTATCCTCCAGAGACTAAGGATCTACGTACAATCACTCAGTGCCCATGTAAGCCAGATGTGCAGAGTGGCACATGCATCTGGAGTTCATTTGCAGTAACTAGTAGATATAGATGATAGATAGATAGATAGATAGATAGATAGATAGATAGATAGATAGATAATGGATGGATAGATGGATGGATGATAGATAGATGATTGATAGATGATGATGATAGATGATAGAGAGATGATAGATGGATGGATAAATGGAAAGATGATAGATAGAGAGAGAGAGATAGGGAGGGAGGAAGGGAGGGTGGTAGGAACCTTCACATTGCTTGGACAAAACACCTGAGCAGAAGCAGCTTATATAAAGAAAAGATTTATTTCTGGATTTATTTCACAGTTTCAAGGGAAACCTTCATTGAGGTAGGAAAAGAATGGCAGGAGCAGACAGCTGGGTGTCACATCTCCACAGAAGCAGGAAAATACAGAATTAGCTGCTGACTCTGGCAAATGAGGCTAGACCACAAAATTCCAAGGCCTATTCCCAGTGACACACATCTCTTCCAGCATGGCTCCACCTCTCAAAAGCACTAATGAGGAGACTAAGTAGAAGATTTAATCACATACACGAGTCTATGGAGGATGTTTTACATTCAGACAGAGAGAGAGAGACATTCATACACACAGATACATATATAGATGGATGGTAATTCTAGACATAGTGTTTTATAGTCTTCTTTGAACTGGGCTGGTCATCACCCTGGCTCCATTATTAATTAATAAGTAAAAGTTTAACACATTATTTTACAAATTACACCATGACATGAATTATAATTTCCTCACTGAAGGAGAACATTTATAACTTACATACTCTCATTATTTTGCCAGTACCCAACACAGATATTTAAATGAATCACAAGCATAGTTCAGAGTTTTTGCCAACTGAAGTACCTGGAAGGTGCTAACAATCAATAGGAATTGATGCCAAAGTTAAACTTCAGTTGTCACCTCCACCCTATTGGAATATACCTTATTTTAACTGCTTTTAAAAGTCACTGATCCATCTGAGCCTTTAATCTCAACACTTAGGAGGCAGGGTTAGGAGGATCACTGTGTGTTTGAGGACAGGCTGAGACTACAGAGTGAATTCTAGGTTAGCCTGCACTACAGTAGGACCTTACCTAAAAAAATTGCTGACCACACCAAAAGATATTTTCCCTGCAACAATTACAGTTAAAATCTGTCAGCCTCAGGGTCGAGTGCAGTACCATATCAGTGGTTGCTAGACTACAGGATCCTACTGATGCTCATTGCATGCCTGAAAGAGACATACACACTTGGTATAATAACTTGGTCACAAAACCCCACACTCTATGGTAGGCAGTTCTAACCCCTCAGTTCTCTCACCTTCCCTGGCTCTGAGCACCCTGGCATTTGCTACCTGGCTGCTAAGAAATAGATGAAGTTGTATGAAATGTCCATTTTGCAAATGTTAAAAATACCAAGTATGAAATCAAATTTCATATGATTTGAGTTAATCAGAAAATAAAAATCAAACAAATGATACTATCCTGGGTGTTTTTCTATTTTCAGAACTGAACATTTTCTAATTTGACTCACCATCATCACTAAGAGAAGTCATTACACAGTGTTCACAAGGCATCATGGTAGACTGCAATGATGACAGTGCCTGTCTGAGGTGCTCGTGCCTAGTGATCAAGGGGGTGGATAGTCTTATCTTCTATGAGAAGGCAAGGTCTGTGCAAACTGCTGCAGTCAGCTTCCTCATTGCTGTGCAGAATAGAACCCAACCAAAGGCAGCTTGTGGAGGAATGGATTTATTTTGGCTTATAGACTGTAGTGGAAGCTCCATGGTAACAGGGGGAATAATTGCATGAGCAGAGGGTGGTCATCACCTCTGCCACAGCTCTGAAAAAACATAATGGCATAGACCAAATTCACACTACAAAAGACAGCATTGGGCATAGGAAATACAAATTTGACCAATACAAGATTTAAAACTAATGGCAAAGTTCAAACCCTTTAAGTCCAATAACTAATCAGTAAAAAGTCTCTGGAGTTATAGTTCCTCCTCTTAAGCTAGGCTACTCATGGCCAGAGAAAACTTTATCTGGTGCTGGCAGCTATCCTTGGTAACCACCCCACAGTACTGACATCTCCACTTGGTCTCCATTGCAACCCACTGTTCATCATCACGGCTCCATTGGACCTTCACACAGGTAATACACCATGCCTTGCTTCACATCGCCCATGGCCATTTCCAAAAAAACAAAACTGTGTTGCAAATTTTTTATACTCCATAGTACCAGGTGGGCTACCAGCTGGTTAATTCAGAGGGGAACAAAGCCAACTTTGAAGAGCAGGAAACCTCCTTCAGCATTCAGGCCCCTTACTTCAAAAGAGTCCACATTCTTCCTGTTTTCCCAATACAGATCACCTGGCCCAGTCATAATGGTTGTAATCTCTCTATGCAAACCATCCCTGCACAAGTTCTCAGGACACAGGCAGACCAAAAGCAGCAAGCCTCTCACACAAACTGCTTCTGGCCCAGTCCAGACAAAGTTCTTTCCCACCTTCATAAGCCACATCTCACAGTCTATAGTTGTTACTGCATTCAGATCTTTACAACTGTATCTGACCAGAATCCATCAAACTGTACTTATACTACAAGGTATCTCTTAGGCTGAAGTTTCAAATCCTTCCACATTCCTATTCCTGAACATGAGTTACAAAAAGCCAAAAGCAGAGAAGCAGGATTCTAGCAGCAAAAGATCCCACTCTCTGGTACCAAAACTTTTGTAGTCAGCTTTCTCAAAGTTGTGACAAAGAACCCTACCAAAAGCAAGCCAGTGGGAGAATAGGTTCATTTTGGCTTACAGACTCCAGGGGAAGTTCCATGATGGCATGAGCAGAAGGTGTACATCACCTCCACCACAGCACTGTAAACAAGAAGCAAGGTGTCCCAAGTACTAGCAAAGGGAAGCTGGCTAAAACACCCATAAGCCTGCTCCCAACAACACACCTCCAACAAGGTTCCCATTCCAAAACTGCCATCAGCTGGGGTTCAAGCACCAAGAACACTTTAAGATTATGTACAACTGAAACAAACTACTACACTTACCGTGCATTTAGCACATGGAAGGTGGTAAATGAATTTTTTAATAAATAGAAGGTGGAGACAGAAAGGGAGGAAAAGGAAGAAAGGAAGAGCAGAAGCTAGGCTAAGTAGTGCCTGACAAGTTGGAATTTTGACATAAAATAGGAAAACTGAGAAAAATTAAATGAAATATTATCTCAAAGAGTTTTATACTACAAAAATTTAAACTATCTATTGAAATAAATATCTTTGGTTTACTTTCAAAAATAACCTGTCCAAAGGGATGTATGCATACAACAATCAAGGCAAGGTAAACACGAGGTATTAATAGCAGGTGTTCTTTTACACCATCAGGGTTCTCACATATCTATTAAATGCAGGTCACACACAAACATGCCAATACAAAGCTTTTATGCCATAAATATCATTTCTAACACAAGAGACTTTTTTTTATCAATTTTCATTTTATTATTACTAAAATTACCATGATGCACATTTAGGTCATTTTAGCAGTTCATGGTACAAATAATGTTTCTATTGAAATGTTTTGTTGTGTAGAAGTTTCTTTTGCATGTGTATGTGTATGTGGTGTATGTGCATGTCTGTATGTGTTTTGTATGCGTATGGGTACACATAAGTGCAAGCACATGTGCACATGTATGTGTGGAGGCCAGAGGTCCAGGTAAAGTGTTTCTTTTGTGCTCTCCACCATACTTATTGAGACAGAATTTTCACTGAACCCAGAGCTCAGCAATTTGGATAGTCCAGTTTTCCCTAGGATTCTCTGACTGCAGAACACTGGCATTGCAGCTACATGCCATACCCCCAGCATCTACATGAATTCTAGGAACCTGAACCCGGACCCTCATGCTCACAAAGCAAGCATTTTATCCACTGAGCCATCACCCCAGCCTAATAAAGATGTTTCATAAAACAGCCACTCTCTTCGAAAGAGACAATAATCACACTGCTTTTTATTTACTTCTAGACAATATTGAAGGTAATTTAGCTTCAGTGTTCCTAGGATTTTAAAAAGATAGCCATCAATCACCTCGAGATATTTATTTTATATCAAAAACATAATTTACTGTGATAAACATTAACTTGGCCATTTATAAATGACAAACTCCTTGCCATTCAAGAAAAAATAATGTTCAAATCAGTCATGCTTTTCCCTATGAGTTTTGCAGCAGGGATGAAAAGAAAGAAAACAAGTACTTTAATATGCCATTAGTGAAAGGTTTAATTGCTAGAACTTTTAACAAAAGGAAAATTGGTGATCTGTTTTAAAAGCCTTAAAACTTGAATAGTTTGTGAGACAGCAGTTCTCTTCTCTTAACAATTTGTACTACAGAAGCAGTTAAGAATGTGTTTCAGGACTTAACTACCAGAGTATTTAATAAACTATCATTTATTCTAAAGGGGAAAAACAAATTTAATAACCAATAACAATATATATTATAACTTTACAATATAGAATCTAAAAAACTATATATTTTATAAATCACAGTTAAACCTTTATCTATGAAATTTATTTTCACGTGAAAATGTTCATAATGGACTGTTCAGTTAATAGAGAGGAGATTGCTAAATTGAATATAATTAAATATATGCATATATTATTGTATCTTCATTAAAGAAATAGAAACACACACTTTTTTGATGCATACACACCAAGGTTTTAACACTATTTTCCTCAGAAAAAATACTTGTGTGTTTAAAAGTTTTACTTTTTTCTTTGAGCTTATCTTATGTCAGAATTTTTCTTCAAGGAGCATCAAGTGCTTTTAAATTAAATTTAATTATTTTAAAAATTAAATATTCTAGGGCTGGAGAGATGGCCCCATGGTTAAGGTGCTTGCCTATAAAGGACCCAGGTTGGATTCCTCAGAACCCACATAAAGCCAGATGCACAAAGTGGTGCATGTGTTTGGAGTTTATTTGCAAAGGTTAGGGGCCCTGACATACCCATTCTCTTTCTCTTATCTCTTTTATCTCTGTCTCTCTCTCTACTTTCAAATTAATAAATATTTTATTTAATTTTTAAATTAAATCAAACACTCTTTTAGAAAGAAAAGAAAGGTGCTAGTTTTAACATTTGGCACCATCTTCATTTCCCATAAATTTGATGTTATTTTGAAGCTTGAATTGTTGGAAATGAAGAAACAAACTGTACCGATGGGCCAAAATCATTAGTGTGTTGAGAATGAAGAATTATTTTGGCCCATGTATCCCAACATCAACCATTACTTACTTTAAATGTTCATCTTTCTGTCCGTCAATTATTCCTCAATGAAACTGAAATAAATAATCTCAATATTTAGCTTTATTCACTTTTAAAAATTCAATAACAAAAAGAAAGTTTCTAAATAGAATCTTGAAGGGTGAGTCACATTTCTGCTTTTTGAAGTGAAATCCTTCTCAACACAAACTCAGAGATTGCCCTTTACCTCAGCATGTCATGTTTTTGGTGAAGCAAACCTCATTTGTTGTTATCGTTTCTTTCTGTGTAGCAGAAAATGATGGTCTGAAAACATTCATTTAAGATAAAGACACTTTATATTTTTCTTTTAAATTTAAAATAACATATTCAAAACAAAAATATAGAAAATCACTTCAAGGTGATTTACCTAGAGGTAACCATTTTTAGCCCGTAAAGTTGATATTCATTCTTATATTTTAAAGCAGAAGGCTTAGGGCTGGTGAGATGGCTTAGCTGTTAAAAGTTTGGAAAGCCTGATGGCCTGAGGTTCAGTTCCTCATCACCCATGTAAAACAAGATGCATAAAGTGACTATGCATCTGGAGTTTATTTGTAATGTGCTCTCTCTCTCTTTCTCTCTCTCTCCTTCCATAGGAATAAATATAAATTTTAAAAATAGAAAGCTTGTGTCATAGCTCATGCTGTTGGGATGAACCTCCAAACCAGGCACAGTTTATGAGATAAAGAAGGGACTTATAGAAGCTTATAGATCCAGGGAAAGTTCCATAATGGCAAAAGAGGCTGGGCCCCTTTCACAAATCCAAGCAGAGAGAGAAACCATCACCCGCACCACACACAAGCAAACTGTAGGGAACTCCAGGCAAGATCAAACTGTTCTTTGTATGCCCTAGGTTTATATCCACCCTGATACACATTAGGGTTGGACCCTAGAATCTGCCCAAGGTGACACCTCCTCCAGCCAGGCAACTGGAGACAAGCCTTTAATAAACTTCTGAATCTTATTAGGGGGCATCCATTCAAACTACCACAGCTTGTGTTTAGTTATCTAAATACTAGGAGAAGTCAGTGGGCATCAGAAAACTACATTTTTTTTCTTTATTACTGAATATCATTATAATGACATAGCACAGTCCTAGACCATTGTTTGTCCATATTACAGTGAAATTGTGGCTGCTGTCTTCTTGAATGATGCCAGGTTTTTCACGGGTAGGGGAATAATAAAAGCCACATGAAGCCACCAACCTTTAGGATGAATGCACTCACTTTCCTCTTAAAATCTATTCCTCCAGGGCAGATCTCAGTAGATGGATTTATGCGCTACCTGAGTGGAGAAGAAAATGGAGTCGTTTCACCTGAGAAACTGGATTTGAATGAAGACATGTCTCAGCCCCTGTCTCACTATTTCATTAACTCCTCACACAACACCTACCTCACAGGTAAGAATTTATCTTCTCTGACTATTCGAAAGTGTCTTCCTTGTTTTCTGGGAAGTACCTCTGGGAAATAGGCTTTCACTTGTCAAGACTCCACCTAAAAGCAGTCACATCCGTTTGTAAAGCAGTACCATCACCGTTTGTCATACTCAGCCACACGCCACTAGGATGAATCTCCAAACCAGGCACAGTTTATGGGAGGAAAAGATTTATTTAAGCTACAGATCCAGGGGAAATTCCATAATGGTGAAAGAGGCTGGCCCCTTTCACAGAACCAAGCAGAGAGAAAACACACATGCACGCACGCACGCACGCGTGCATACACGCACAAAACAGGAATTGGCAGAGAGACATTTTCTCTCATTTCTATAACCTTAGGGTAGGGTCTTGCAACACTTTCCCAGGCTTGTTGACTCCTTGAGTCTTGGAATTTCCTTCCTGCACTGCCCTCCAGGAAAGGATGTTTGTTTCTAGCTCCCCTGAGATTCCTTGCATCCTGCCCCCTACTGAGAAGGCTGCCTTCCTGGGATCAACATAAGAGACACATCCAAGGTTTCTAAAAAGGTCAAGTTAACAACAAAACTTAACATCACACCTTCTCATAGAGACCTCAGGTTTCACATCTTCTAAATCATATCTTGTATAAGTATCTTCAAACCAACAGAATTGTGTCAGAACTGACTGTGTGGTGAATTTAGTTCACGGGTGGAATATATCTCAGGAAGAGAGCACTTGCTGGCATGGGAAAACTTTGGCTTCCATCTCATGCACCACAAAAATAAGAAAAAAAGAGCCATTGATAATTCCACTTCCCTCTCTACACTGAATTTGTTCATCTATAAAATGCTCTGAGACCCATAATAATTGCTGATGAAAGCAAATTGCCTTTTCTCAGTGTGAAGTAGGGCTTCATACAGAGAGAAAAAGAGAAATCTAAATGACAATTAGTAAATATGATAAAGTAGGGGGGAAAACAACACTATATGTCCTAATTTGATTTAAATTGAGCACTGTCGTGGTTTTTGGTAAATCTTCAAAAAGAAAAATATTAAAACATGCATACTCATACATACATATGTACAATTTCATCTCACCAGAGCTTAGAATTCCAATTTCAAAAAGTCCCAATCTTAATAAACTGAGATTATTTATATAATCAAAACACATTCCTTCCAAAGAGCCTTCTATATTGCAGACTTCCTTCCAGTCACAAGCTTTGTGATGTCATTGTAGAAAATCAGCTGCTTGTTTTTAAATAGAAACTCTTTTTTAAAATGCCATCACTGTCCCTCTTATCATCATCCTAACATACAAAATAGCCAGACCAACACCAGGCAACAGAAGCCTCGGGTCTTATCTGATGTACAGGTGAGGAAGAGGGTCCTGATGCTTTAATGGGTGTGGGGGGAGGGGGGAATGGCTGGATGTGTCAATGGGGCCTGGCCCATATAGGCTGACAATGGCACACACATAAAGACAAGAGAGATTCATCACTGGATAAACATAGGTCATCCAAGGAGGCTTCAGTATCCAGCCAGGTGACAGTTAAGCAGTCCTTTCCTCAGAATTCTTTTAAGGAGATTTTCTCTCTAGCCTCAAGTACATGGTATGTTTATATTAAGGCCTGAATTTGCCTAGTTCTCATACTAGGTGAAAAAGAGAAGGCAGTGTGTCCTTGAGACTGCCAGAACAGGCTATCTCAAGGTGAACCACCAAATCTGAGGCCATCTGGTTACGAATTCCAGTGTCTGAGTTCTGCAGTTATTTGAACTGCAAATTAGATGCTTTTCATCAAAATTCTAGGACTCACAGGCCACTATGACCTGTTTTGTTTTAACTGATATTATCTACTAAGCCTCTTGCCACGAAACTAATTATGTTTGTTTGGCTCATCCCAAACATTCTAGTCACCCATTGCTGCCTATAAAATCACTCCAATGCTCCAAGGCATCAAACAAATACTTCTAGGGTTTGTGTCAGAATTCTGACCATGAAAGGGGGATGGTATATTTCTGCTTCATGGTATCTTACACCTCACCTGGAAAGAGAACAGGGCAGGAGATATGACTCAAACAGCTTCAATGATACAACATTCTGAAACCTTCTCCAACTTGATCTGGTATCTCAGTTGACGAAATGACCCAACAACTGGGCTGTTAGGGTTATGAAACTAGTTGCCTATAAAGAGCTCTACACTATAATTTGGGCTACTTTACAGCATGGCAGTCCTAGGAAGGTGAACTTCTTACATGGACCCTCAAGGGCAACAAGAAGAAGTATTCCAAAAAACAAGGAGGAAAGCTTCATTTCATTTTTGCACTTTGCTGAAACTTAATGATGTCATTTCTGTGTCATAAGAGTCATAAATCTACCCAGATTCAAAGAGAGGAGACGTATATCAGGCTCTCAAAGAAAAGTATCAAATAATTTTCAGTCCTGTTTTAAAACCCCTACATGTTCTGTAAGTTTCTGGGAGTTGTCAGCTCCTTAGGGCTACTACAAAAATGTTGCAGTGGGGGCTGAGATGGCTCAGTTGGCTAAAGAGGCTTTGTAAAACCTGTTGGCCCCAGCTTGATTACACAACACCCACCTAAAGCTGGATTCAAAAAGTAGCACCCGTGTCTGCTGTTTGTTTGCAGTAAGAGACCCTGACATTCATACACACACACAAAAAATGAATTTTTAAAATGTTTCACCACTCAACCCAAGTTTATAATACTTTCGTACAGTATTTTTGTAAAATCCCTTCTTAAATAGTTCTTAATTTTATATGGCACTCATTTTACAGCCTGCTGAGGCTTATAGGCCCTTTTCAGTATAAATACCTAAAGTAGGATTTCATAGGAAATGAATTCCACTGATATGTTAACATGTGTTACAAACGACTGTAATACAATAATATATGTAATAGTCAGGGGTCTCTAGAGGAATAGAACCAGCAGAATGAATTTTAGTAAAAAAAAAAAACACAAATGGGGGGGCATTTATTGGATTTGCTCACAGCAGTCCCACAATATCAGTCTGCAAACCCAAGAGTAAAGGAACCAGTAGCCACTAATCTGGCTGGATGTCTCAGCAGTTCCAATCTAGCACTGAAGGCCTAAAGGCTTCCTGGGGGGGGGGGGCTGCTGAAGTCTAAGCCTGAAGGCTGAGGAAGCTTTGTTCCAATGCTGACAAAGGGATGAGCAACAAATACCAGCAGCCAGGTAGGCAGGGGAAGAGAGAGATTTCCTTCCCCTTTATATAGCCTTAGGGCAAGGTCTTGCAATCCTTTTCCAGACTTGTTGACTCCCTGAGTCTTTGGAATTCCCTCCTGCACTGCCCTCCCAGGAAGGGATGTCTGTTTCTAGCTCCCCTGAGCCTCCTTATGTCCTGCCCCCTACTGAGAGGGCTGCCTTCCTGTAAAAAAAAAATCAGAGACCCACCTAAGATTACAAAACAGGTCAAGTTAACAATAAAACCATCACAATATATAAGAAGTCTTTGGAGATTCGATTCTGCCCCTCCAGCTCAGCTACTCACAGTCTGGGAAAACTTCATCCGATGCTGGCAGCTCGCCTTGGCAGCCATCCATACTCTTGGAATTCATTGGGTCTCCATTGCAACCCACAGTTCATCCTCATGGCTCCATTTGCCTTCATGCAGGCAACATAGTACACCTGCTTCACATTGCCAATGGCCATTTTTCAGAAACAAACTGTTGCAAATCCAATGACCCTCTCTTTCTAACCAATCTCCATTCCACAGAACCAGGTGGGCTACCGATTTGTTAATCCAGGGGGGAACAAAGCATTAAGGCCCCTTACTTCAAAGAGTCCACATTCTTCCTGTTGTTCCAATGCAGACCAGCTGGCCCAATCTCAATGGTTGTAATCTCTCAAACAATTGCAGGTGAACGGACAGCAGTTTGACCCAAAGATCTTTCTTTCTGTACCATCTCCATCTGTTCACACCAGTCCATCTTTACGTAAAACAACCCTGCACAGGTTCCCAGGACATAGGCAGGCAGAATGCAGCAAGCCTCTCACACAAACTGTTTCTGGCAGAGTCATGACAAAGTTCTTTCTCACCCTCGTAAGCCAAACTTTACAGTCCATAATTCTTATTTCATTCAGGTCTTTCATCTCTGACCAGAATGGTCCTTGAAGCTGTACTCACAGCACTGCAAGAAAGGCATCTCTTAGGACAAAGTTTCCAATCCATCCACATTCCTCCTGGAGATCACTTGCAAAAGACCCAAAGCCACAAGATCAGGATTCTAGCAACAGACCCCACTCCTGGTACCAAAACTGTTGCAGTCAGCTTTCTAGTTGCGCAGAAAGAACCCAACCTAAGGCGGCTTCTGTAGAAATGGGTTTATTAGGCTTATGGATTCAAGGGGAGACTCCATCCTGGCAGAGAAAATGATGGCATGAGCAGAGGGGTGGGCATCACCTCTGCCACAGCACTGCAAACAATAGCAGAAAGGTATGCCAAACACTGGCAAGGGGAAGCTGCTTTATAATCCCATAAGCCTGCCCCAAACAATACAGCTCTAGCGAGGTTCTAATTCCCAAACTGTCATCAGCTGGTGATCAAGCATTTAGAATACATTCATTTGTTTGTGGGGGACACCTGGATCAAACCATGACAAATATATTGTGATATTTTTCCAGAAAAATGGATGGAACACTTAAGCTCATCCAGTCCCTGCTGCAAAAATTGAAATACAATATGAAAACACCTGTGATTTCTACTAATGATAGTCACAGGTTTTATTAATACAGCTGTGACTTATGACCTATGTTAAAATTTTTCTCATCCAAGTTCAGAAAGGTATGTGGACTGTCTAGATAAAGAAATCTAGTTTTTTTGACATGAGATAATGCAAATTACTATAACTTGAAAACCACAGCACATGAGAGAATCTTGTACTTATCACATACTTAGAACAAGACTGAAAAGAAATATTTAAGTAAGCATCCAATTGAATTCTGAACAAGTGGGGTTTTTTCAATCTGGAAATTACAATATTGAATTCTTACAACAATCCTTTGAAGTCCAAAATTCCATCCCACTGATACATTTAATACTTCCCATACTATTTGTCAAAAATGAGTCAGCATTAATAAAATCTGATGTGACATCAATACTGATATGCATTCCATCCTTTTCACCTATTTTGAATATATTAATTTTTATCTTTCTGCATAGCATATGGATTCATGATAAATATATGTTATATTGATATTCATTTTTTCTGAGACTGGCTTAATACACGTAATGTGATTATTCCCAGTTCAGTCCATTTTTCTGCAAATGATATTACTTTATTCTCTTTTATGGCTGAAAAATTCCAATATATATGCTACCTTTTACCTATCTATTCCTATGTCAATGGATAACTACATTTGTTCTAATAACTTAGGTATAATGAATAGTACTGCCATAAACATTAATGTTCAAATACTTGTATGATACATTGACTTGAATATTTGGGGGTAAATTCCTAGGAGTGGTATAGATGTGTCATTTGGTAGACCTCGTTTCAGTTTTGTGGAAAAACGTCCATACTGGCTTCCATGGAAGTTGGACTATTACATTCTTACCAGCAGTGTATTTCCTTTGGTCCCTGGGTGCTCCTGGATTTCTTATTTTTGCATGTTTATTTAACCTTAGCTTCCTTTTGATGCTCCAATTGAATCAATTGTGGCCTTTTGGGGCTCCTCTTAACAGGACCCATTGGTTATTGAAAATACCTTTGCTTTTCAACACAATAAGACCTTTTAGCTCACCTGGTCCCTGCTGCTCCAGACATGAACTCGGACTTTCCCCCAAAGAGCCCCAGTTCCTTTTGATGGGAAGCAAAAATAAGTTTAACAGTGGAATGGATGCTGTGGTATGAAATATTATTTCCAAACAATTTCAGTGAATATCCAAAATAACAGACAAATGAAAGAAAATGTGACATATAGAGATACAATGACATGCTATTCAGCCAAGAAGAAAAGAACATTGTCATTACAGGGGAATTAATGGAACTGGAGATCACAATATTGAACAAAATAAGCGAGAACATTGTCATTACAGGAGAATTAATGGAACTGGAGAGCATGATATCAAACAAAATAAGCCAAGCCCAGAACGACATATATGGAATCTAGGCATAAAGAAATATACAGGAAAGCAGAGAGGGAACTGCTCCGGAAGAGGTTTTAGGACCAGAAGGAGGATGAGGGGAATAATACAAGTTAACTTGGAGAGTAATTAAGATAAAGTATGTAGTATACAATACAAGCATGAAACCATATTTTGTATAATGTATATATGGTAATAAAAAACCTTGAGAGTATTAGCATATTAGCAGCTAACCGCTTGTTCTCAGGAGGTGAAGAGATGAAGCACTCAGCTATTAGTAAATAGAAGGACTCATCTCGTTTTCCCTTGTGTTGCAGTCAGCATTCTAGTTGCTGCGCAGAAAGAACCCAAGAAAAGGCGGCTTGTGGAGGAATGGATTTATTAGGCTTATGGACTCAAGGGGAGACTCCATCCTGGCAGGGAAAATGATGGCATGCACAGAGGGGTGGATATCACCTCCGCCATAGCACTGCAAACAATGGCAGGAAGGTGTCCCAAACATTGGCAAGGGGAAGCTGGTTTATAACCCCATAAGCCTATCCCAACAACACAGCTCTATCGAGGTTCTAATTCCCAAACTGCCATCAGCTGAGGATTGATCATTCAGAACACATTCAGTTGTTTGTGGGGGACACCTGGATCAAACCATGATACCTTGTTAGGCTGGGTATGGAAACCAGACCCCTCATATGTCAGGCAAGTGTGCTATGACTGAGCTACATCCCCAGCCTTCACATCATTGTTGAAGAACAACTCAAATAGTTGTCTTCAAATTCAGCCTTGACTCATTTACATGATTCTGAGTTTTCTAATGATTTAATTGCTAGTAACATCAGTGAGAACTATTTACACATATTTAATTTTTGAAACTTTGTGAACTCTGCTAAATTCAGTAGCAATATTCAGGGGTTTTATTATTTTTGTTGTTTTTCTTGTTCCCTTTTCTGAGCTGTATATTATTATGCCATGGTTGGCAATTATGTAGATTTTAATTAGAGTCCATAAATTCTCATCATATTACTTGGTCCAGAATTTGATACAGTTAGAAAAATAAGAAGGGAAGAAGGAGAGAAAGAAGAAGGAAAGGAAGATGAAAAAGGAGAGAGAAAATTTCACATAAAAACTGTTAATATAGGATCCCAAGGTTTTTCCTGAAATCTTCTTTCAATTTATGGGTCAAATTATGCTTTTCTTTCACATGTTAGTGACAGAATCGTTGTTTTAATCACACATAAAGCTAATATAGAGCTCTCATTTCTCAAGGGCCTTCGGATAAATAGAACATCTCTGCTATAAAAATCCAAACTCCCCAAACCAATTAAGAATGCTGTAAAATAAAAATAAAACCAAAGCCTAACCCACAAGAATCCAATTAAATTTAAAAATCAATATAAAAAAAATAAGTTTATACTTTACATCTTTTTCCAGAACAATTGGAGCCTTTATAGAAACCTTCCATCAGAGGGGTGGTTTGTAACAATAGAAAGGCTTCCTATTCCAAAAGTTTGTGCCTGCTACAGTGTGTATTGTACTTAGCTCCACGTGGCTCGGATGAATTTCCAAACAGGCATAGTTATGGGAGGAAGGAATTTATTTGAAGCTTACAGATGTAAGGGAAATTCCATAATGACAGAAGCAGCTGACTCCCTTTCACAGATCCAAGCAGAGAGAAAATCTCATCAGCACAACACATACACAAGCACGAAACCAGCAGCAAAACAGCAGGAAACTCAGGCAGAGAGAGTACTCTGTATACCTTTGGGCTGGAAATCAGATCCACCCCAGTGACACCTCCTCCAGCCAGGCAGCTGGAGTTTTCTTCAATAAAAACACCTGAGTCTATTGGGGGACATACATTCAAAGTGAAGTGTGTTTTGAGTAGATTTCAGTCTAAGTCCATAAAAGAAGAATTTTAATACGTGGACTGTTTACTTTTGAGCCTTCAAAGGGAATATAAAAATCAAATATACAGTATGAAAAACAATTTAGGAATGCATTATCATTATTCTGTTTCCTTGTTATTGTCCCTTGTTGAGTATCGAGATGGATCCAAAAGGAAACATAAATTAAGTCGTTGAGAAAAATATATTCATAGAATGAGTTGGTTTTTAATTACAATGGTCACTTTTGAGAGTTTTGAATGGTCTTGGCAGTATACCCAGTAAGCATTATGTACTAAACTATTTTTCTTTGAGTAACCTTCCCTGGTGACTCAAGGAAAACTCCTCTTGAGGCAGAACAGAGTGCAGTTGTTCTAAGCTGAACCTTAGCAGACTTCATAACCTTCCTGTGTGCCAACAGTTTAGGAGATAATAGTTCACAGAGATGCTTGGCAATGGGCACCTCTGCAAAATTAATATCCTTATTCAGCTTAGAAAAATCACAACACTGAATCTCAATTCAATGTTGAAAAACTTTAGATTTAGTTGTCTTCAATAAGACAATTATCTGACTAATGTCTCAAATAATTATTTGCCTCATGTCTATTTCCTTGGCTGCTGGAAAAGCCGAATGGATCTTAATACACAATCCATTATTCACCCCCAGCTAGAGTACCACCCATGCCTTCTTCACTCACTAGCTCTTCACATATGCAAGCACTTACCTTTTGTTTTTTTTTAGATCTAACCTATGCACAGGCATAAAAATATCAGGTAGCAGAATGAACAGAAGGTGAGACATAAGCTTAATAAGTTAACAAGCCCTGCATAAATTTACCTACAAATGACACTCTTACCTTCTTTTCTTTAGAAAGCAAAAATAAAATGCCAGAGAACCCTGTGGCTGATTGTAGTAGGACACTGGTATTAAAAGACTTCGTGATTGGGGAATTTATTGCCTAGAACAGCAAGGCATCCAAGGAGGAGTGCTTAAATGTTGTTTCAAGAGACTGGAGAGATTGCTCAGTGGTTAAAGGCACTTGTCTGCAAAGCTTGATGACCTGGGTTCAATTCCCTAGTACCCATGCAAAGTCAAATGCACAAAGTGATATATGCATCTGGAGTTTCTTTGCAGTGACAGGAGGCCCTGGTGTGTGCTGGCTGTTTCTCTCTCTCTCTCTCTCTCTCTCTCTCTCTCTCTCTCTCTCTCTCTCTCTCTTTCTCTCTCTCTCTCTCTCTCTCTCTCTCTCTCTCCATGATATGTTTTAAAGTTGGCTCAATTCAATCAGGAATTCATTGATGTCATCAGAAACCAAGGTGCTTTCTCTCATTTCATTCGCTGTGGTTTCAAGATGAGTGTCCCCCTAACCTTTTTATAAACCAATATCTGTTCATGCCTCTGGGAAAGTCCCTGATTTATGTCCCTTTCTAGGAATAAAATGAGGAAAATATCCCCAGAGGTTCCTCAATACACCTCTACCACCCCACCCAGTAGTTTCTCTTTATGTCCTATTCCATGTGGTCAAATTTACACCAGAAAGCTGGGCCCACACTGTTACCACTACAGGCAAGGAACTACCATAACCATGTGAGAAGATTCTAGACTTTCTCCAAGGCTGAGGAGGGGATTATAAGACACATCAGAACCTCAACATGGTATTGTATTGGCAAGAAGAAAGAAAAAAGTAGCAAGAAAGGGTGACCTGAAGTATTCAGTTGTGATGAGAATTTAAACTCCCTACTAAATGACAGCCTTCTTTGTTACCACCCTTCCCTGGGTGGTGAGGTGAAGGTGGGGGTCATTTTTGTATCCCCAGTAACCAGGGCCTCCCACACAGAGAGTTTAGGCATATGTACATACCCTGATGCTGACGACTTGTGGCTAAATGGTTTTTCTCAGGAGTGGAAATGACTTTGCATCCTCCATACTTTCCCAGCTAAGCCATTTCCTGTCACTCATATGTACAATCAAGAAAGATTCATGATTTCACTGGTTCAACAGGACAAAGATATGAGGTCAAACCGATCCTTTCAGAGACAGATACAGCACACATAGTGTGTTCCTATCGGTGCGGTTGTGGATTTTGTGCCCAGAATTGCTGTCAAAGAATTAGAACCAAGGAAAAATGGCCTACCTCCATTTATTGACGGATACCATTTACCTAAGAAGTCAACATTCTGGAACCTTTTTACCCTGAAGAATAAAGAGCCAATGATGATAAAAATTAAAAAAAAAAAAAAAACAAGGAGCTATTTATCAGCCTTTACAAGATGAGACACTGAAAGCTGTGTTCATAAAGAAGTTGCTCTTTTCCAGTTTCTATCCTTGGATCTCAAAGTGATCAGAGAGAAATGTAGTGACTAACCATCCACCTCAAATGACAGCCAAGTAGGAAGTACAGAGCTAGGACTTGAAATAAGCTGGGATGGGACTTCAGCTCCAAGTTCAATCATGGGTACAATGTATTCCACAGGGGGCCCGTGTCTAAGCAGAGATGCACTCTATTCGTAGTTTCAGAAATACCAAGGATGGAATGACTCATGACATGTGTCACCAACCCCCATCCCTGGTGATTGCTGGTGATCTCTGGCTTGGGAAACTAAAATCATTGGTTCAAGTTAAATGGAAATATAGTGGGAAATGGGATGTAATAAAGAGAAGAACTTAGGGAAGAAAAAATTGAGATTTTAGGCAGATAAAAGAGAGAATAACAGAGATTGTTAATGCATGAGTTTCTCTGTAGATAAAGTAATATATACAGGGATCCTAATAGAAATTCCAAGGGATAGGACAATTAAGGATAAATATGGGGGTTTTTTTTCTTCCTCAAAATGTGCTTTTTTAGGACAGCTTCATATCTCATTTAAATATTACTCATCTCAAGAATTAACAAGAATTTTATCATGGAGAGATTCTGATAGTATTAGGTGTTGAACAATAAGCATAGTCTTTAATTCTGATGGTTTTAGGTGTTGAACAATAAACATAGTCTTTAATGTTTGCAGATTACTTTGCATCTCACAAGCATTTTCTGACCAACATTGGAAAAGCACATTAACTTCCTTCTAACTGTTCTTTGAATGGCAAAGAAATGTTTCTAGAAACAGAGTCTTCCATGGCAGAGTACTCCAGCTTCGTTCACTCAGTGATTGTTGACACAAGACAATAAGAGAATAAGAAAGCATTTATGCTGAGCAGACTGTGGGAGCCATGGCCAGGAACACAGATTCAGGTTATCCTCACTGACATGTGCTACGTTGGAGGCAGTCACATGAACTTTTGTGGCCATGGAACCAAAGGAAGTCAAAAGTCACTAATTAACCAATGCCATTGATGGAAGGGCGATCAGCAGGTGCAGTAAGGGGAGAAATCTCCATGGGGGCTGTAGATCTCCGAAGCTCAGTTATATATACTGAAGTCTATTAGCTTGTTAACAAGGTCAGATATAAAATGAAGGTAACTGAAGGCAGATCCAGAACCCACTCATGAAGCAGAGGCAGGAGGATTGCAAGTTGGAGGCCTGCTTGGACTGCATAATGTATGATCCCATCCACACAACCTCCCTAAAATGTTAATGTAATTGGCTACTCAAGGGCTTAAGGTAGCTCATGATAATTTTGGCTTTGACCTTATAATATTCCAGACAGGATGTTCTAGTCAGCCAAAGTCAAGACTTCTGCAACATCTTTCATATAGATGCAGCTTCTTTGGAGAACTTCTGTTCACAGGAGTCATCTACTTGACATCAGCTTTGATCTACCTTCTAAACCTTCCCTCCCAACGTTGGCAGCCTCCCTCCTGTTAGTAACCTCTTAAATGAAATATCAATAGCACAATGTGTGACCGTGTTGGATGGAGTTAGTAACACAACGGTAACAACTCTCTAGGTGCCCACACACACTCACGCACTACCTGTTCTAGCCTTTAATACTAATACAGTTTCTTTTAGGAACACTTTCAATGATTTCATCTAATATGTATTAAAATTCTTTACTTCTTGAGTTCAGCTAGCTCTCCATAGTTTAGTAATGAATGTCAACCGTCCACCACAAATGACACACTCCAGTGAGGAGGTGCAGAGTTGGGACACCATTGTGAATTATTCTGGGATGAAACTTCACCTCCGAGTTCAACCATTGCTGTAATATATTCCACAGAGTTCAGGGGCCAAGCAGAGATGGGGTCAAGCAATAGCGAATCTTCCTTCTCACAGTCTCTTCGCCCATAAAGAACAGAGATGTGTACAGTTTTGCAATGACAATAAACTTTGAAGCAATTATAAACAACAAATTGATTGTCCAGCATTTGGAAATTTCTAGGTTGTTCTGTCAGCATTTCTGTTTTTGCAAATACAGTTGTGTGTTTAAATGTCCTATTTTTCTAGTAAAGAAAAATAATTTTTCAGACCTACTTAGCCTTCCAGGGCCTTTACTAGAGCTCTACAGAACTCAGGAATGTCATCCTTTTGTTACACTGATGGATAAGTGTTATGACATGCATATAAAAATAAATTAAGCCAGTCAGCTTGGCCTCGTTTTCTTTCTCCTGTGTGTCTCCATAGAGCAGATGTTGTCCCTTTCAAAGTCATTTTGACAGTTTTTGTCACTATGCAATCTTCTAACTGGCTATTAAAAAAAATCCAATTGTGCAGGGGGAAACTTGCCTATAATCCCAGCACTGGGAAAGATGAGGTAGGAGAATTTTGAATTTGAGAAAAATTTAAGCCACATAGTAAAAATTTTACTCAGGAAAAAATATGTTATATATCTAGAGATATAAAATATAAAATATGTCTTATATAATATACTTTTAACATGGGAAGCCAGAGACATCAATTTGTACATTTGATAATATACCTGGTTTGATTTATTATTAATCTTTGAAAAATAACTTTATAGATAAAGTCATGACTTCCGATAACTTAAGTGAAAGAAGAGCAGCTGTGTACTGTGCTCCATTGCTCTCAGTGGTCTTGATTACTACAGCTTTCATTTCTGTTGATGGGATCTCAGCTCCGGAGTTCTTGTGATTTCCATGGAGAGAGCTCAGGTAGAGCCCGGAGTGGAGTGGAGAAGACAGGTGGTTTATTACAAGGTCAAGTGGGGCACTCCAAAGGACGGGAAAGTATCTTTGTGTGTGAAACACTCTCACTGGATGAGAGCAAAGAATGGCCAGAGCAGGGTGTGGTGGCACATGCCATTAGTCCCAGCACTTGGGAGGCAGAGGTAGGAGGATTGCCGTGGCTTCAAAACCACCCTGAGACTACATAGTGAATTCAAGGTCAGTCAGCCTGGGCTAGAGTGAGACCCTACCTCAAAACATACAAACAAACAAAAAAAAAAAAAACAACAAGAAAAAGTATGGCCAGAGAAACCAAAACACCAATCTATACATCTAGGCATGCTCTAAACTATTTCTCTCATCTCTGGAATAGACAAGTTCCCTGAAAGGCATTCCTGGTCAGCTGATTGAAGAGCCCTTCAGATGAATGGTGAGGGCGGGGCAATGGTCTGCCTTTGCTCTTTACCTGAAAGCCTCTGGTGATGTAGTGATCTTGTGATATTTTAGATAGTTTAGAAAGTCATCTGCCCAAAGCCCAGAGATATAACTCAGATCCCATTCTCATGACTAAAAATCATGTAAAATAGCAGATTAAGAAAAATTCAAGAAAGAAACAATAAAAAGGTCTAAACCAAGTGTGGTGACTCACACTTTTAATCCCAGAACTCGGGAGGTTGAGGTAGGAGGATCACCATGTGTCTGAGGACAGCCTGGGCTACAGTTTCAGGCAATCCTGGGCTAGAGTGAAATCCTGCCCCAAAATCTGTAAAAATCAGCATGTTTGGGAGTTCAGAGGAATGAAGAATGGTGTTAATGGGAAGGGAGGGAGAATTGAAAGGATCATTGGAGGGAATAAGATCAGATACATTATAGACTTGTATGAAAATGGAAAAATAAATAAAAATAAAAGTTCAGGGCAGAGATATAGCTGATTAGTTAAAGCCACTTGCTTGCAAAGCCTGATGGCCCAGGTTCACGTCCCTAGTACCCAAGTAAAACCAGATGCCCAAAGTAGTGTATGCATCTGGAATTCCTTTACAGTGGCTGAAGGCACTAGTACACCTATATTCTCTCTGTCTCCCTCTTTCTCTGTGTCTCTCTCTCTGTCTCAAATAAATAAAAATATTCTTTAAGTTCGATAAAATGGCCATATTTTATGAGGAGAACATAGCTTTCCCTTAGTGGCCCTGAGCCAAAGCCCTGCTGTCACCACCTTAACCCTTTGTCTTCCTCATCATCTCCTATGACATTTGAAATCATAAGGAAGGACAATTGTGATGTTTTCTCCTCCTTGCACACAGTATTTCAAATCCTAAGGAGAAGCAATTGTAAGATTGTTGACAGGAACACAGGGGTTGGGGGTCCAAAGCTAATAACAATTTCACTGGAATATTTCAGCTCTTTTCACAAAAGTTTTCAATTTTTTAAAATTTTTATTTCTTTAAGAGGAGAGATAATGAGTTCTACAGGGCCTCTTGTCATTGCAAATGAACTCCAAGTGCATGAGCCACTTTGTGTATCAGGCTTTACGTGGGTACTGGAAAACTGAACCTGATTGAACAGGCTTGGCAAGAAAGCACCCTTAACCACCAAACCGTCTCCTGAGCTCAAAAGTTGTCACTTCTGAAGTTTACCTATAATGTCTTTCATTGCTTGTGTCATTGCATCATATCAACACAATCTCTAAGATGAAGGGTTTTAGATTTCCCTTTTCATTTTGTTGTGTTTCCTGGGAAATGGGGAATCATTTTCTTACGTGTGACTATGCAGTTGTCCCAAGTCAGGTCATTGAGATGACTGGTTGTTTTTTTTTTTTTTGGCCCTGAGTAGTCTTGACAATTTTGTTGAAAATCAAATGACCATAAACCAAAAGTTCATTTATGAACTCTCATTTCTATTGCAAGATTCTAGGAGTTTCTAGATGTAGTCATTCTGCTTTGAATTCTGTAGCTTTGTTCATGATTTTCAAAATTGCTTTGGCTGATAAACATTTGCATTTCTATATGAACTTTTGGATCAGAATTCCAGTTTCTGTAAGGAAAAGAAGAAAGGTAAAGTCAGGTGGGAATCGGCTAAGAACGGAATCTGTTGATTAATGTTGGAGTCAGCCATCTTAGTATTAAGTCATCTGTTCCATAAACAGAATTGTATGCTTTCTACTCCTGTCACTAGAAACATGGTGACTGAACTACTCAGTGCCATTTCATTATCTGAAATGGATTTTTTTAAGGTAAAATATTTCTACTGAAGAGTTTTGGTGTTTTTTTAACAATGTTTATTTAGTTGCAAGCAGAGAGAGATAGAGATAGGAGGCAGAGAATGGGTGCAACCAAGGCCTTTTGACACTGAAAATGAACCCTAGATGCATGAACCCCTTTGTGCCTCTGGCTTTATGTGGGTATTAGGGAACTGAACAGGGGCTGTCAGACTTTTCAAGCAAATGTCTTTAACCACTGAGATTTCTCTCCAGACTATAATATAAAGGGCTTCACAATCATGTTTATGTACACCCAAGCCAAGATATCCTAATCTATATCCCCTAAAAAGAACCATCCAGAAGGGGTTGGAGAAAATTGAATGAGAAAATCTGGGGTCCTAGGTCCCAAGAGAATGATCTGGAAGGGGATATTCTGGCATCAGTGGACCACTGAGCTATCTCTCCATTTATTCTTTTAAATGTTAAATCCAAAGACCTGAAATTGATACAAAATAAGCATATAAAAAACATGTCATTGTCACTCTCATACTGTCCTCCTCCCTTCCCCCAACCCACCAGCAGGGAGTGATGATGCCACCTGGACTTGTATCTTCTTGTAAGTTGAGGCCAAAGAAAGGCTGAGAGCCACAGCATCATTCTCCAGTGCTTTATTTGACATTTTTGGAGAGTCTTTGTAGACAGCCCCCGCTCACCATCTTGCTTGATTCATGGCATTCTGGGTTTTGCTCATGTCTTGTAGCTGGCCAGTTGGCTGGGAACTCCTCTGTCGAGATGTATCGCCAAGTGCTCCTGTCTGGTTGTCGCTGTGTGGAGCTGGACTGTTGGAAAGGGAGGACTGCAGAGGAAGAGCCTGTCATCACCCATGGATTCACCATGACAACTGAAATATCCTTCAAGGTAGTGTACAACTGGGAGACCTGAGCCTTTGGGGGTAAAACCACAAAACAGACTGGGAATCATCTTTGAACTTTGAGAAGATAAAATGTAGCAGCTTATCTATGGTTGACATCAGGTAGATTAAAGCATGCTAACCAGATTCTAAAGAAACTGACGCAGAAAAGGACATGTCAGTGTATTTTCTTATTACTTTTCTTCATTTTATCATTGTGAAATATATTTGCAAAGAATACATATGACTTACTTGTCCACTTTAGCTAATGAATTTGAAGTGGACACTTATGTAAGTACCACCTAAATCAACAACAAAGCCGAACTACAGGGAGCTCTTTGCTGGTCCCTAACCATACCAGGCAGGCCCTACCTCTGAGCCTTTCACAGGGTGCTCGTGCTGCCTGGGATGCCCTTTACAGATGTTTTCCCATGGCTCTCCTTACATCTGGCAGCTCTTTGATGTCCCCTCAGCAATGCCTGTGGGACCTCTGTATTCCAGACTTCTACTGGCTATGGCCCCCACACCCAACCAGGACATAATCTACTCACCTTCTCATTCTATGGGTGTCAGTTACCCACGTGGCACTTCACCTGCTTAGCTGCCACATCTCTTGTTTGTTAGGATTCCTATTATCATGAACCCTCCACAAGATAAGGGCTGGGTTTCCCCATCTACACAAGTGCTCTCAACTGAACCTCTATGGAGGAACTGATCAATATAGATTTTGAACATCTGTGCTCGAGAACCAGAAAGCAAAACAGCCTTCGCTTCAGTCCTTCTCTCCTCTGCACTTCATGAGTGAAGCTTGTGTTTCTTCACTTTTGTGAGTGAGAGTCCATGTTCAGTGTGCAAGGAGGCAGTGAGAAGTTGCTTGCAGAATTTCCTGTGCTCTTGGAATGGACTACACCCATGTCATTAGACTTCACCCTGTATCTCTGCGATACTGCAGCCTCTGCAAAAACTGAATGCAGAGCTGGTCATTTTTATGTCACAGTTTTTCTGCTTTCAGTTTATATGGCCCAGGACCCTGCTGCATAAAATACTTCCAGAAGCAAGGGTTCCTATTGATATCTGATGCCTACTTCCTCTGTGGGCCAAAATAAAATGTTATGTTCTGGGGAAAGGCTGGTTTCAATTCTTACTTCTCCCTCCTCACACAGGCTCCTTTTAACCACCAATTGTACAGAATGGAAAACTGAGCAATGGATAAAAGTGTCTGTTGAAAATGTATCAAATTGTCAACTCCACCATCCAAAAAATGAGGCTTCATTACCTGATAGAAGCAATAATAATTTAGGATACAATTTTATGGCTCCATCAAATCATATCTCAAGTGGATATCCAAGTCTACCCTGCTGTTGTCTGTCAAGAGCAAAGGAGTTCAAGGGCAGTTTTTCCACTGGAGTCTAGTTACTGAACCATGTGGAGAAGAGATTGCTGAAAACAGGGTTCCAGAGGCTCTGAAAACTGGTTCTGGCATAATAAGGAGCAATGATATTGGAAGGGGCTGACACATCCAATGTCCACTGACTGTAGCATATGTGAAATAATTTCAATTATTTCATTATAAAACTACTATTTGAATTTTCATACTTAATGGTCCTGCATACCATATAAAATATTTCAAACATAAACAAAAGCCCTTCAGTAGACATTCTAGTTTTCAGTTGCTCCCAACTACAAGTATTAGATTAAATTCAGTAAATATTTTCTTTAATGTACAGGTTTGAATGTTTTTCTAAACTGGTAGCTAGCATTGTTGAAGAGATGGGGAGAAATGAACAAAGAGAGGAAGAAGAAAGATGATTTAGAAAGATAGAAAGGAGGAAAGAATGCTCTGGACATTACTCTAGCTGACTGTGGGTCAAGGGCTCTCCCACTGCTGGCTGCAACATCTCCTGGAAGCTTCCTTATCAACCCAAGCCTTTTCCCTTATCAGTAAAACAGATGATGATAGGACACACCTCCTGTAGTCATTGTAAATAAACATTCAATTCAAAGATGCTGCATGCCATGCAGTGAGTGCCCTACAAATGAGAGCCATTGACACTGTAATTAAAACAGGAGGCAAAGTTCAGCTTTCTTTAATGGTTTTGCTGTCACATAGTTGAGGAATTCTAATTCAGCCAGACTGAGTTCTTCATAAAGCTACAATACACTCCATTCCCAGCCCATGACATCACTTCAGGTCTAGAAAGGTGCCAGGAGCTCAAGGTATGTAGTAAGTTCAACACAACCCAAGCCTTGATTGTGGGCCCAGTGGGAGCTGAGGGAGAGTGACAGGTAAGCTTAAAAACACGCTGGGGGTTATTTTCCTTTGATCTTGGGGAAGACAGCTAATATCTCCTAACCTTCACTTTCAGTTGGAAGCGATTGCTAACTCTAGAAATGCTACTCCAAAACTGGTAAAATTGCATATATGTTCCTCATGGAATGTTAGCAATGCAGCATAGGACATCTCTCTGCAGTATAACATGAGTTCCTGCATGCAGCCCTTGTTATTAGCAATGAGGGTCAATGTAGAAGAAATCCAGCATGAGGGTCAATGTAGAAGAAATCACCAGTCAGACAAATAACCATCGCAGATTTGAGAAGATTCTCTCAACATGAGCCAGCCCCTCTCCTTCCCTCACTGCCTCTTCACATCAGTTCTGTGGAATATTTACCATCCATCCACTCTTCAGATAATCAAAGACAAAGGCATTAAATTGTTTTTCCCCAAAGTCACATAGCTTTGTAAGTCTAAGACATAGGAACCAAATATAAACCTGTTTGAATCTACCACCTGTGTGAAAAATAAAAGCAATGAAAACATCCACTATGCCTCAGGGAAATTTGCAGAAGAGGGGGCAGAAAGAATGTAAGAGTCATGGGGGGAGAATAACTAATGCATAAAAGGGAATAACATCATGGATCCGATGGCTTTATCTAATAACCTATGATACTGAGCATATTGTTGTGTTAATATATATTATTTTAAGCCAATAAAAACGTTTAAAAATGAAAAAAAGCAATGAAAACAATTTTACATCTCGGTGCATCTTGCTTTTTGTAGTGCACTTGTTTTGATGGACTCAACCATGACAAAAGTTGAATTGATTATGTATGAAAGGCAATCTGTGAGTTCACTGGGAGAAACAGTGAGAGTGATTCTTTTTCCCAGCAGGCAAATCGTTCTTAGAAGATATATGCAAATGAAGTTTGGAATTAGAAAGCCTTGTTTAGACTTGGAGAAAGAGAAGAAGCTTAATGGCCCAGCCATAAAGAAAGCTGTGTGCTGTGTGGGAATGGTAAAGGAGATAGTTTCGTCATTAATAGGAGTGAGAGTGTTAACGACTAACTGTAAATAAAAGCATGTGTGGGAAGTGAAAGTTAAGTAGCATTGAAGGTGGAACATTTAAACAATAAATGAGCTTGTACTTAAACACCAGTTCAGTGAGGGAAACATTCAGAGGAAATAATGCATTGCAATATGGTCTGACATGTATTACTCAAGGCAGCCTACACTGAAAACTAATGTAGAGACATGTGGAAGCCTATGAAATTCTTCATATTATTTAATTCAACAGCTCCTCTTGCTAAAATCTAGTCCGAGAAAAATGACACCATGCTTCATGGTGATACACTTCATTCCACAGGTCGAATGTGAAGAGGTAAGGGAAAGGGAAGGGGTTGGTTCATGGTGAGGAAATATTCTCAAATCAGCTCAAGATTCATCCAGTAGCTAGCAAGTAGTTAAATCTACCATTATGCTTCCATTTTTCTGGAATTTTATAAGATACTATGACTTCTTTTTTTTCCGGTGCCAGAGATAGAACAGTATGCTGGCCGGCTCTCTACCTCTGAGCTTCAGCCCAAGCCCTGACATAAACACTTAAAATAAATATAATTGGAATAATGAAGTACTGATACATGTTAGATCTTTGAAAGAATGCTAAGTCAAAGAAGCCAGACACCAAAAGCCACATATAACATGATTCCATGAATATGAAATGTTTGGAGCAGGCAGATCTAGGGAAACATATGGATCTCTGGCTGCTGAGGAGTACATCTATGTGGGGGGAGGGGGGACCAGTGACTGCTGGTGAGGTCATAGTTCCTTTGGGGGCTGACAAATGTATCAAAGTAAGTTGGGGTGATGGTTACACAACACTGAATGTACTAAAAAGAGGTGTACTGTGCACCCTCAATGGCTGAATTTGATTTCTGCTATGTTTATTACTTGTTTGTTTAGTTGTTTTGGTAAGGAAGACCAAACCCCTTGTACATGCCAGGCAAGTGTCCTACCATTGGTCTATACCCTTGGGCCCTTTAATTATCTCTTAATAATAATATTTATTAAAATACAGATTATGCAACTATAATTAAAGCTAAGTTACATAAGTACATGAAAAACAGACTGGAGATAAATACAACCAAATGCTAATAGTGGTTTGGTTAAGAAAGTGAATTTATGGGTAAAAATTTTGCCTTTTCATTATTGCCCCAAATTTTCATTATTAAAAATAAAAGAAGCCAGGCTTTTAATCCCAGCACTGGGAAGACAAAGATAAGAGGGTCGCTGTGAGTTTGAGGCCTGGGACTATAATGTGAGTTCCCAGTCAGCCTGGGCTAGAGTGAGACCCTACATGAAAAAAAAAAAAAAAAAACAGTAAAAAACAGAAGATAGAAATAATAAATGGAAGAGGAATCATTCTTCACAATGGTCTCTCTCTCCACAAACTCCACTCTTCCTTCTTTTCAGCCTTGTATGAGATTCTGAAAGTTCACAGCCCCCTTCCAACCATTTCAAGAAGCAATTATTCAAATAAAAACAAATAAACACAGGAGTTGGTTGTGTAACTCAGTGGTAGAGCATTTGCCTAGCATACATGAAGCCCTCAGTTCAATCTTAACACCACCAAAAACATCACAAAAAAACTCCAAAACTTAATCCATACTCACAAAACAATAGCTAAAACAAATAACAACAAAATTCACCCACCAACCTAATGGATTGAATTCCAAGGTGAACAGATGCACAGCTGGGGGACTCAGTTGAGAGACTCTGCTCTGTTGAAATTGCTGTGTACTTGTTTTTTAGGAAGTCATAGAAGCAATCGCCGAGTGCGCATTTAAGACTTCACCTTTTCCAATTCTCCTTTCATTTGAGAACCACGTGGATTCGTAAGTATTCAATACGTTCATTGACAGTCTTTAATCCCTTCAAAAACCATCCATCAGATTGAAGATGAGCAGCCATGATTAACGGGTCCTTCAGTAGTGTTACACAGTAAGTGGCGGGCCTTCATCTGCCTATGACAGAACACACTGATTCATTTAACTCTCATCAGCATTAAAGCAATCCATTGGATTTGTGGGTCTATTTTCATGCTATGGTACGATCTCAAGTAAGAACTTCATTTTACAGTGCCATGAAATACATTTTCTTTTCTTGTTTATTGTAAATCTTTTCTTGACAGCATCCATTCATATACACAGCATACGCTGAACATAATCATCATAGCTGCCTCTCCCCAAACTCATTGTCTCCCTCCCCTCGCTTATTTTATCTCCCCTCCACTGAGTACCTTCTTCTTTCCAACTCCTCCATCTTCTATTTTGATGTCATTTTTTGTCCTTATATTATTCAGCTCTCATGTAGATGGCATCAGCCACTGTGAGGACATAAATGCAATGAGAACACACTTTTTTTTTACACAAAAGCTGTCTCTTTAAGATTTGGAATTCAGTGGGCCACTTATAAAAACCTTTCATCAGCTCCTTGTATCGCCCACAAATGTGTAGTCAGCTTTAAAATGTCCCCAGTCCCCCGCACTTATCCCCCACCTCACCATCAAAAGTGCCCACCCCATCCTTCCCCTCCTGATGGTCTCCATGTTTATTCTTGTTTGTACATCTTGTATTCCTAAGTAGTCTGCACTTTCTACTGAGTTTCATGCAGAGAAAGCATGGCTCTGACTTAACTGTTTTATTTATTTGCGTGTTTATTTGTAGTGCTGGGGGCTGATCCCAGAGTCCAGCTCATGGGAGGCCAGTGCTCTCCTGCTGAGCCTCAGCTCCAGAGCTTTGTTTTTTGAGACAGAGTCTTGCTGTGTAACCCAATCTGGCCTTGAAATCTCAATCCTCTTGACTCAGCCTACTAGGGTTGGGAGCACAGGTGTGTGTCACCATGCCATTTAGCTGTTTGATGTTCATTTTATCACAGAGTACCAGAGTGAGTCAAAATTACATCTAAGATCTATACATTTCTTTATCATAGAGTTGCTCACGTTGAAGGGCCCCACAACAAAAGATCATTGCTTACAGTGAGCCACAGTTCATGAAACTAAGACTGCGGTCTAAGGAATCAGTGTCTGAAGATGAAGGGAGGTCATCATTACTTCAAGAGTATCCGTGAAACCCTCCTGCCTCTCTCAAGTACTCGTGGCAGATTTTTCCACCGAAGGCCAGCAGCGCCTGTTTTTACAGACCTCATGAATGCCCGCTTCTCTTCCTTCCACGTCTTGCCCTGATTCTGATTTTTCTTTGTCCTACATATTAGTGACATGTGCATCTGTTCACAAACTTTCAACAGATTCATTCAGGGTTAAAGAAACAGCCTGATCAAAATGGAATTTCTCATGGAAGGATTTTTTTATCCTTGTTTATTCTTCCATCATGACCATATTTAATGTCTCTCGGTGGCTGCAACTGCTCTGATTTGCAAGTCACTTTATTGGAGATATTTCTCCACTCTGCCCCTCCCTTTTACCATTGGGTTCACCTTGCTGCTTTTCTCTCAGGCTAAGTAGTTTCCATATTTGTTGATTGTGTCTTGAGTTCATTAAGACATCCGACAAACTTATTTTCTTAAATAAATATTTCTAGTTATATTAAACAAAATCAAAACTACCATCACACTCTGACTTGTCACATCGACCCTTAGGTAGACAGCAAGGTCCCAACATCTACAACCACCACAGACATGGAAACATTCCTTTGTTAAACATGCATTTTGTGCTAAGTGGTGTTCTAAGCATTTTACATACGAAACCACATGCAACTGACACCACAAATTTAGGTGTACAGAGGAAATATTAGGATTATCCCATTTCACAGAAGGAGAAACTGAATTGCAAAATGAGCAGGTAGCTTACCCAAGGTCATGCAGCTAAACCACCACGGAGCTGGGATTCACGTCCAGCCAGCCTGGCCCCTGAATGCAGGCTCTGAGCATCCCCTATACCTGACCAGGAGCTTCCAAAACACAGAATCAAGGCAACCAGGGTATCTGCAAGGCAACCAACTGCCTATATATGTCCACATTTATGGCTTGTAACCCCTGACTACAAGATGCTTTTTGCTGCTGTCTTCCACACCATTCATACCAAGATCCAAAACTGGACAGGAAACCAAATCCCTACATTGTCCACAAAAGCAAGGGTACAGACAGCACCCTTATGCTGCTCTTTCTGGTTAAATACAATTTAGCTTTTCTCAGTGGTTTAAGGCACTTGGTTGTAAAGCCTGCCTGCCTGGGTTCAATTCCCCAGTACCCATGTAAAGCCAGATGCACAAAGTTCGGCTTTCCTGGGAAAGCTAACAGACACCCAAAGAAAGCCAGTGGATTTCCCTTGATGGGTAAATCCCTATATTTGACTTGTGGGTCATCCTACCTAGTTCTGAACCTGTAATGAGGGAACCATATTCCTCAATTTCTAGAGCTTTCTTTATAAGTAAAACTAGAAGCATCTCAGAATCCTTCCCAACATAGTGACCAACCACATGTCTACCACTCATCTGAAGCCTGGAGGCCATTTCTGGGGATCCACTTTAGTGTCTTCTAGACTGCCCTGCACAATGCCAGCCAAGAACTGTAACTTTCTGTGACTTGACTCACACAGCCACAACACATTCCTACTGTAAAAATGGAAGAAATGCATGGATCTTGTGATAGGTCTCTCTTCAAATATCTGAAATCCTCTTCCCACAAATAACAAAGGGGACACTGCCATTAGCTTCTCACCCTTTATGTACCTGCTTTGTCAGCATCCCAGACAACTCTGACTACAGAATCCCCAGTGGCTCCCCATCCCTGCTTAAAAATGCCCACTTAATTTGTGAACCAGCGTTTTTGTAGAAAGACTCCTAGACTGGATTCAAGTGAAGTAACCTTGAGCCCTGGTTTTTGAGATTTATTGTTCCTCATCTATAATGGAGGTTGTTTTAGTTTAACTTGGAGAATTTTACCCTAGGAAATGGAGCACATTCTTTTTCGGAAAACTGACCCCTTTGCCAAAAGTTTTATGGATATTTTGATGTGTTTATAAATGTCTACTAGGACTTGAAGTTCAAACTATATTTGCGTGTTTTACTTCCACAGTAGCCAATGTTGATGGTCTAAACAAGTCAAGACTTTTTGTTTGTCACTTGTGGTTTTAATGTCTTTGGTCTCCGTAGTTCTGACCTGCAATAAAAGTCCTATATTTTCCACTGCTCATTTGCGTTCAGCTTGTGTTCAGTTTGCTCTCTGCTTTGACTAAGGCAAGAGCTGTGTGTGTTTATTCAGAGCATGAATGGCCTAATTCCTAATTAGCCATTTGAGTTGCTTCTTGGACACCTACATCTTGCTTCCTTCATCTCAGACACAGAGATTTGGTCTTCCAAGTGACCCAGGAGAACTTTTTAGACATTCAGGAATCTGCATTTTAATGATAGAATGAAGCATGTGCTTCACTAGCCACCTGCACCCCCAAAACCTGCAGGCTTCTTCAAACACAGGTTCCCTGTATCTGCAGCTCGAATGAAGCCTTGTCAGGGATTTGGCTCCATCAGCTCCTGCTTATTGGCTCAGGTGTCTCCGCAGAGGAATGGAGTAGGGACCATGAATCCAGTGGCATCCTTCTCAAACACTCATTGGGAGCCATTTGATAGATCACGCCCATTTAAGGACACCCGAACACATACTGCACATGCTCCTGACATCCTTCTCCTGGTGAGAACATGACTACCCAGGAAATCTTGAAGGTAGGACATCAGGGAAAAACTCTCGCCTTTCATTCCTGGTCATTAATCAAAGAACACTGAAGGTTCCAAAGTTACAGCAGTCAAGAAAAATGCCATCTACTCCAGCCCCTGTTGACCTAGGTTGATCCCCCACAGCAGTTTTTAAACAGGAACATGCGTCAGCAGCAAGAGGAGAGTGGGCAAGACGCAGGGGACACTGTTTCCCAGCCTGTGTTTCTAACGAGCTCCAGGTGCTGGGGATTCTGCCGGTCTATGAACCACACTTGGACTTGGAAAGTGCTATGACATTTAGTAAGGCCACCAAGTTCAATGGAGTATCTGCGAGTTTCTTTTTGAAAAAGAATATTTATTTTTACATAGGTTATAGTCTTATATCCCCCGTCCCTTGATCCCCATTTCCCTGAGGGCCCTTCTCAGTAGGGTTTTTGGTATTCACTATGGAGTAATTAGGGCCTCTGCCAGTCTCTGGGGTGAGGGGGTGCAGGCCTCAAGATATTTGGCCCACCCAATATGTTTATAATCTCCCAGCCCCTTTTCCATAACAATCCCTGAGCCTTGGCAGGTGTGGTGGCAGTGTTTTAATGTTGAGTTCTCTGTAGCCTCTGTATTTCTATTGCTCCATGTTTGATACTATTTCCCTGGAGATGGTTGTCGGTCTAGCACTGGGAGCAGTACTCAGGTTGCTGTGGACCCTGGGAAATGTGGTAGAGGTAGCACAGCTTGTGGTGAGCAGTCAGCTGTCTTTTCTTGTCATATTGATGGATTTTTGATCTCCCTAGTATTCTCTACCATCTATAAAATTAAACAGAGTCTGAAGTGTTTCTTTATTGCAACCTGTAACCAGAGTGTGGGCTCACCGAGCAGATCCCCTGTATGAGACACCACTAAGCACAGGTCATCTGCCCATCCTGGGCTGCCCTGCCTCCCAGTCCTGTTTGCTCCGAGACATCCCAAATGTGAGTTGTTGTTAAACTTCCACCTCTGGTGCTTTCCAGGATCAAGTTCCATCAGTCTTTCTCTGTCACTATTGACAACTGTCACCAGCTATTCTCAGGGCTGTGTAAGCCATGTGGGATAAACCTACATACAAAAGACAGATGTGAGGCTTCACAGGGGGTGTGTGGTGCACACCTGAATATTGCCACTCAGGGTCTTGAGGCATGGAGATTGTGAATTTGAGACCAACTTGGACTATTTAGTGAGTTTGAGGTCATATTTGCCTCCCTACGAAGACCTTGTCTCCCAGAGGGGGCAGGGTAGGTACAAAGTTGCTATTTGGGTCTTGGCATGTTCTTTGAACTCCTCCTTTGACTCACCCTGTAGTTGCAAGAACAGTTACTTTGGGAATTGGTATGAGAACCCCAAGGAGCTCACCTCATCACTAAAGCACATAATTTGTATTTGTGAAAGAGACGAGAGCTTTCCCTGTGAAATTCTGCAATGGGATTTGAATCTCTTAAGTACCCACTTCCCAGGGGAGGAAAACTGTGCTTGCTCCAGGCTTTGTAGAAAAAGAAACAAAAGTGTGCATTGTTCTTATATTGCTCTCATTTATGGAAAATCATCCTCATCCTCATCTCTGACTGTCTAATCAGTCATTTCTTGCCACGGGGCACTGTTGCACCAGATCACAGAATCCACAAAACTCGGCAGAATTAAGAACCTTGTAATGATGCTTAACATTGCACAGAATGTGGAAAATACTCTTCCTTAAGGGCCCCTGAGAAGGTCACGCAAGGCAGGAGTACCAAGAGAACATGGATGTGCCCCTCAAAAAGCGTGATGACATGAGCTAGAGGCACAGTTTGGCTCATCTGGCCGACAGAGCAGGCTGCCCTCTAACAGTGTGACCATCTCGCATGTGTCCTGCTCTTGCTTTTCAAGGGCACGTGCACCCCCTACTTCACTTTGTCTTCTCGGCATCCTCCATCCTGTTCCAAGAACAGTAATGATCCTCTGGTTTTATGGATCCGGAGCAGCCCAGGTCAGATCAAGCTCCTCCTTGGCAGCATGTGTGGGCTGCTGTTTGCTCTTTTGCACAGGAAAGTTCAAGGCAAGCCACGCTGGGCATAAAGTGCACACCTGGGATCCCAGCCATCAAGATGTTGAGGCAAGAGGGTCATGAGTGACAGGCTAACCTGGGCTGCATAGTGAGACCACATTTCAAACATCAAGAAGAAAAGGAAAAAAGAATAGCAGACAGCTTCCCCACACACACACACCACCCAAAACACCTGCTGTATTTGCCTCCTAAGACCCATGACTGCCTAGCTTCCTTCTGTATTGGAGTCTCTCCCCTGTGGCTTCCCTGCTCCTCTTCTGTCTTCTTCACTTTCATCCTCCTTCCCTCTTCCCTCCTTTTTTACTCCCTTACAAATACTCCCTTGCAACTCTGTTCCTCTGATAAAATGCACCCAAGACCATGGAACTATGAAGTTCCCCTGCCAAATACCTCACAGTTAATATAAAATCATGGACTGAGACAAACGGACCAAAGTTTCTAACTAGGAATTTCAAGAATCCAGTGACAGGGAAACATCAGGGGTGGTGAACACTCCTGGCCATTGACTTGCTAAGATCCATATCTTATAGGCAGAAGAAAGGAGGGAAAAATCCCTAGCCTCGCCTCACAGTGCCCAAGCCTTCACTGTCACTGCTTGTGCGCTCTTAATCCTGTGAGATGGAATTAGGCAAGTCCCTCCGTCTGTGGTTAGTAATGAAAGATCACCTCTTTGAACAAGGCTCCTTGTTCCTCCTCAGCCCAAAGCAGCAAGCCAAGATGGCAGAGTATTGCCGACTGATCTTTGGCGATGCCCTTCTCATGGAGCCCCTGGAAAAATACCCGGTAAGTAGTGTTGATAATTGCCTGTGGAGGAAGGCACTTGTTGTTGATGGTAGGGGCTGAAGGGAGACTTACTTCCATTCCCTCTTTCCTTTGCTTATTAAGGCCAATGCACTTTGACCAGTAGAAACCAGTGCTAGGCTCTGATGAGGACATCATGCATGTGTGATCTTGAACTTCCCAGTCTCCTCTCTCTCTCTCTCTCTCTCTCTCTCTCTCTCTCTCTCTCTCTCTCTCTCTCTCTCTCTCTCTCTCGATTCAGTCAGGATTGCAGAATTCTCAGCAATTGCAGTCAGCCTGCAGAGGAGTTAGGGCTCTCTGCTCACCGCAGGGACGTTTGTCACACGCTTTTGAAATAAATGTAAGGTGGGACATTACAGGTGGAACAGTGACTTCTTGGCTTGCTGCTGCTGATTGTCATCTACTTGCATGCACCTTGAGGCAGGACTCAGATCTTCCATGGCCATAGGCATAAACAGCTCAAATGACCCACCTTGGGTACTTGGCTAGGAGTAGAGCTTTGCCAACTACTGGTAAAGTACTGGTAAGTTAATGGGAGGGAAGGCTCTTTTCTAAGAAGCCCTCTGAAAGTGTGTTTTCCCTTTAACTAAGCTTTTAGGGGCCTGAGAGATCTGACTCCCCAACTGACCATCGTTCCACTTGGCTGGCAGCCAGTCGCTCTGCCCTCAAGGCAGTGTCCCTCTGTGAGTACTGTGGATACCTTGAGGAAGTTGTCCTGTGACCACACACAGCTGCCTGCTGCCAGAGCCCTGGCTCCAGAGGCAACTTTCCAGTCACTGCTGTTTCAAAGCTCACACAGTGGCCTCAGTAAACTCTAACGGTCATTTCCACAGAGGCTGGGTAGGGGGCACTTTTCCTGGTGATCCAGCACAATTCTTAACTTGTATGAGGTGCTGTGCTGAACACCTCCTCCACACTCCCCCTCTGACTTTCTAAGCAACTCATATGCTCAAGTTTTTTAATTTCAAAAGTCCATTTATACTTTGTTGAAACTTATCATTTTTCCTATTCTTTGACCATCCAGCAAGTCATATTTATATCCTATGTAATTTTTAACTTTTAAATTAATCATATATGTGTAAATTATGTATATATAATATAACACACATAGATGCATCCTAACACAAAGCATAGAGCTGTACAAGTTTTATAACAAATATTTGAAACCTCATACTTTCAACCATAAAATATTTGCTACATAAAATTGCCCAGGCTGGGTATTGCACTCCTGTGCCTGTGAATGCTTCTCTGAAGGCTTCTTGGGTCTTCATCATCAGCGCAGTGGGCTGAGCAAGGAACATGAAGAGGGAAGGGGAGAAGTGGCAGCTAGAAGGTGACAGAAAGGTTCGTAGTGACATGAAAAGGCCATGACGAGCTCAAGTAAAGAATCTGTAGTTCCTGTTTGCTCAATGAGTTCCTGGGAGCTGCTGGGCCTTAAGAGCTGAGGGTGCTGACACCTTTATCTGAAAACTGTCACACTAGCCATGCTATGAGCTGAGGGTCCTGGTACCCCAGCCCATTCAGGAGCTCTAACACAAATAGGCATTGCCCACTGCTGCGGCTTAAAAGAGCTTCCAAGTGCCAGGGGCACTGGAGAGCAAGGCTCAGAGCTGAAGGCTTCCAACTGAGTGCCTAGAGCCATGTCTCCAGCTTCTGGAAAGATAGGCCCTGGATCTGAAGGCTTGGTGCTGTAAGCCTCTGGGCCTCATGGCTGGAACTTCTAACACTGGTAGAGCAGCTCTGCATCTACTTGTGACTTTTTCCATGATATAATATCTTTTTTATTTAAAATATATACTGGGTATCCCTCCAGATAACTCATATGTCTATTATTTTCCAGCAAAGACTTTTATCTGGGTAGAGCAAAAGACCCCAACCAGCCAGATACTAACAGCTTTATCCTTACCCTGTTTGGGAAGGAAGACAGTAACAATATCCCAAGGTAGCCTTTCCCCCTTGACCCTGTCTTTGGCCTAATCTCCACAAGTTCTTAAATGAGTTCATACCAGTCCCTAGACTCCTTTCGAGCAAAGAACAGAGCACTTATTTATGGTACTTCAATAGGCTTCTAAAAATAAGTCCATCTCGTGGCTTGTGCAGAGGTCTCTGATGCAGCATCTCGTAACCATCACATGGGAAGTTGATTTTCCCATTGGTTGTAAAGAGGCTTTATGCTCTGTCAGTTTAGAACTCGGGGCTATAGGAGCTCCAACACCATCTAGCCCATCTCCCATCTCTCCCTATTCCATGGAGATGCACAGCTAAGCCACCTACTGCCAGGCTAGGATTTGGCTGTTTTTAAGCTGCCTCTGGAAAGCTGATTCCACAGGCTTGCTTAGAAACTTGTGCCCAACTGTATCAATTCTACCTGCCAGGGGCCTGGCCTTCCTCTGGAAGTTCAGGCCAGGGCCTTCTTATCTGTCCTGCATCAAAAATGGATTTATATCATCTGTTAGAAAATTCAAAAAATCCCATTTAATCCATCGAATTTACTAGAAGATTCCTATCATCTTATTTATGTAGTTTTTGTTATAAAGAATGAGTTTAGTAATTAATTTTTTTTTATTTTAAAAATGCAAGACAAAGAGAAGTTTGATGAGCCACATTGAAGGCAATGACAAATACTCTAGGCACTTGTACTGAGTGTTTGGTCAGGGATCTGAAAAGTGTTTTTAAAGATTGATTTTCTCTCATAGCTGGAATCTGGAGTGCCTCTTCCAAGCCCTATGGATTTAATGTATAAAATTTTGGTGAAAAACAAGAAGAAATCACACAAGTCTTCAGAGGGAAGTGGCAAAAAGAAGCTTTCTGAACAAGCCTCCAACACATACAGTGACTCCTCCAGTGTGTTTGAGCCCTCGTCTCCGGGAGCTGGTGAGGCCGGGGGCTCATGTTGTGAGTGGGTAGTGAGATCTGTGAACCCCAAATTAGCCTAGAAGGGCTATTACCTGTCCTTGATCCATGCACGTTTAAACCACATTGCATTTCTTTTGCCGACACAAACTTTAAAAAGCATTTGTGGGCTGGAGAGATGGCTCATTGGTTAAAGGCCTGCCAAGCCTGAAAGCCTGATGTCCAGGTTCAGCTCTCCAGTACCCATGTAAAGTCAGATGCACATATGTCTGGAGTTTGTTTGCAGTAGCAGGAGGCCCTGGTCACCCATATTCATTCTCTTTCTGTCTGTCTTTCTTTGCGTTTCTCTCCAATAAATAAATAATATTTAAATAAAACATAGATGTCTTACCCTCCCATTCTGTAAGTGCAAAACGTCCCCCAGAGAAATTACAGGATCACCTAAGGGTGTCAGTAAGGCTCTGTACCATTCTAGAAGGTCTAAGGAAGGTTTTTGACCCTTTGGGTTCCAAACTCCTAGGGGTCCCCCATATCCACTGCTTCACAACCTCCTTCCTCTGCCTTCAAAGCTGCAGTGTTGCCTTGATCACCACTGCCTTGAAAGACTCATGATCTACCCAGATAGTTCTGGAAAATCACGAACCTCAAGGTCCTTAGCCCCCTATAAAGACGGCATGTGGGCACCTTTGAGAGGGCATTTTTCTGGTTTCCACTTTAGCCAATTGTCTCTGCAGTAACCACTGACCCTTAACAGTAGGACTCTGGACAGGTTCTGGGCATTGCAAGCAAAATTACTTGAATCTACTCTGAAAGCTACTGAACGAACAATGCTTAGCATTTCCTTTTACATTTGGGTAGAATTGGGATTTTTCTGCCTCAGAAAGTAAGAAAGAGAGTGATTAAGAAAGACACTCAACATTGGCTTTGGGCTTTCACATGTGTATGTACACACATGCACAAGCACTTCTACACTTACATATAAACACATGCATACCACACACATACAAGTTAAAAAGGTTTAACATGGGAGGAAGACAGAGTAGATCCCTCTACTAGCCTGACAGAAATGAGACTCTGAATACTATCCAAACAATGAAAAGAAAGGGGAATAAAAGAATGTAAGAGAAAACAAAGGGAAAGAAAAAAAGCATTTCACCTAAAATACTGAACATGTCCCTCCCTATGCTGCATGGGTAAATACCCAACAGAATGGATGTTAATGTTTACCAAGACGCTAAGAGATATAAATACTATATAAATACTATGGAAAATAGCCAAACCAGGAGCCTACAAGAGGTCCATCAGATGATTAAAAAAATCTTGCTATATTTGCACAAAAGAATGATGTGCAGGGAGAAAATAGCATCCATAAAAACAGGCGAATGTAGTCACCAGGACATGGAGGAAAATAAGTCCAAAACAAGAGGCAGGTGGTGTATGAGTCCGTGGAGACAAAGGCAGCAAGAGCAATGAAGCTCAGCTAATCCTGCTGGGCGTGCTGGCATAAACCTTTAATTTATTTTTTAAATATATATTTATTGTCCATAATGAGTTACATTATTTAGTGGGCAAACAATGCGTTGTTATCCCGAATTCCCCAATTGCCCCCCTCCCCATCCCTGATCAGTTGGATATCCTCCTCCATGGGCTGTCTGTATTAGTCCTTGTGGCAAGGGATCCTGGATATC